>CAIGRT010203745.1:0-14553 GCA_903798405.1 Fraxinus platypoda | reverse complement strand
GACCCGCGCCCACCCCTAGTTTGAGCCTCATTTTGAGAAGAAAAATACATTTTTGAATAGTGATTTCTGGGGGATGTGTGGTTAAAAATTAAGATTTTTTTCGATTTACGTGTAATATTATTTTATTAAAGAATGTATGGTTAAAAATAAATTTTCAAAAAATAATTTTCAAAAAAATAGGACTCAAAACAACTCCTGAATGTATTTGGATAATTTTTTTGAAGTAATTTGTATGGCTATAAGAGCTTTTAAAGGAAGTTGAATTAAGGCACCTTTGACAAAAATTTCTTCTACAAAAATTAGAAGCAAAAACAAAAATTTGTCAAACGGAACCTAAATTTATAGCTCCATTGGCTTTCAAGTTATTCAATTGGAAAAAAAAAAAAAAAAAATCTCCCAAGAAAAAAGGTGACTTGGCACATTACAATAAGTGGCGTAATCAATTTTGTAACTAACAATTACTCCCGCCACTTATTGTAGTGTACCATATCATTCGAGTACTTAGTATAAGCCAAACATCGCATCGGTATTTAGGAGATCAGTCGTAACTTTTCAAATTTGGCACAAATGATCACAAACATTTGCATTATTTGCACAATTTAAAATTAACCTACGTTTGAATATGACTAATCATCAAAATATGTCTACAAAATGGATAAGAATTTTTTATAGATAGTGTAGAAAACGAAAGGTGAGGTTCATAAATCATCATCGAATTAAAAATAAAATAAAATTTGGCCAAATAAAAAGTGTGAATGCATTGACGATTATACCCTTCTAGGACGAGGTGGATATCTGGATTCGTAGCGCGACATCGTCGTCTCCCTCGAACAAGTCCAAGCAAAATACCCAATTTACAGTCCCAATAAACCTAAGCCATGAAATTGGCTTCCTCACTTCACAATAGTACAGTTCGAACCCCATTCACTTTCGACTTTAATTTGCACAGAGCTTCCCCAATTTCATGCCCCAAAAATGCTCGAGTTCAATTTTCTCTTCGTCGCTCTCACCCCCTTTATTCAGGTAAAGATAGAGTTTTTTTATTTTTATTTTTTTTAATGCTTACTGATTAATGTTTTGTGGATGGGTTGTTTAAAGGTGTTTGCGACTGTGGTCGGAAGTATTCTTATTATTCAACAATTTCCTGCGCAAGAAAAACTGAGCGGGAGCAAGAATCGTCTACTTCAGGTAACAATGTTAAATTAGAGAGCTATTCTTTCATTCATTTAATTTTGGAGGGTAAGCAGTTATAGGAGGACTGTGTTTTGGTAAATTATTTCTTTGATTTGCTCACAGTGATCCGTTGCGGACATGTAGATATTAATTCAGCGTTGTATAATTTTTTGTTAATTTAATTTTTATATGGTAAACATAGGGTAATTGGGGCTCTGTATAGATTCATAAATTAAATGGTTGATTTCCATTGCATTTAGTGCATTTTCCGTATCTCGCAGTAATTTTCATTTTATAATGATCATGAATGCTTAATATTTTCTTACGCCGAGCTCTCTGCATATGTGTTCTGAATGTATTGACACCATGGAATTCGAGCATCTATCAAATAGAAACTCAACTTTGGATTTTCTTTTTCTAATATAGTTGGACATCAAAATAATCAGAAGGTAGTAACTTGTAAAATTCAAAATGCTGCCCTCACATTGGTTTGGAGATACATTCATCATCTTTCCCTCATGGAAAACACTAGTGAATGTTTTGCTCAACGTTTTTCTTTGTCAAACTTAACGGGAACGGGGATAAAAGGGTTAAAAATTGCTCAAATTTGGTTTTTGAAGAATTATGTACTTCATGTGGAATGAGGACAAATGGTGGCACATCTTTTGTTAAAGATTGTCGTGGTTGGTGCACTAATTTTGCAGAGGGAAAGACATCAACTTCTCCATCACATGATGGTGTCAATGGCGTTGATAGCTCAGAAAACATCTCTTCCATCAGTAATTCAGAGGAGAAAGATGCAAAGACTGTAGATTATGCCTCTTCACTGAGAACTGTAGCCTTATGCGTATGTACTTGTGCTCATATTTAAAGTTACATCTTGATTTTTACTTTCTATTCATGAATGCCCTAAATTCAAGTCAGTATAGTGTATTACTTCTGTAGGTGTTCTCAGCTGTGGCATTTGGTGTTGGTTTGGGTTTTAAAGATGGAGTTGGCAAGGCATCTGAATTTTTTGCTGGGTATGAGCATGAACAATCTACCAGCATCCTATATTATCATATGAAGTTGTGTTTCTGTGGCTCCACACTAGTTCTTTAAGCAGTAGTTGCATTTTGGCATTCTGGCACGTTACTAAGTTTCCTTAAAGACAGATAGAAGTTTGAACACTTAAGCTCTTGGGATGGTCAGTGTGATGAAGAAAATGTGTGCTGGGCCGCTTCTACATAAGAAACTATAAGTAGATAGAATCATTTGGTTTATTTTCATTGACTAAAATTTTTAGTGTCCTTGTTAGACACTAAGAAGCTATAAGTGGAGGGAATTGTTTGGTTTATTTGCATTAAATAAAGATTCTAGTGCCCTTTTTAAACACTTCCTCCTGACGGGAAAATCCAAAATACAGAACTTGACTTGCAGCTCTGATTTCTATTTTGCCTAAATTTATCATTTTTTCCCTTGGGATCAATAGTATTTTGTCTATATGTGTTTCTGACACATTTGAGAATGTTCTCTTTCCACATTTGAGAATGTTCTCTTTCTTTAGTTTGAAGATAGGATTTCTTACGATCCTTGCAAACGGTAAAGCCGAATTTATGTTGAATTAATTGTTTGAGTTTATACTTATGTTTCATAGTCGGTTTTTTCTTATTACCCCTGTTTGGTTCAGCTAAAAAATTGGATTAAAATCTAAAATTATGTTTGATCCCCATTTTTGGGATAGAATGTATTATAAAATAGTAATTTTTGGAGAATGTGTGGTTAAAAAGTAAGAATTTTTTTTTGAAATACGTGTATAATTATTTTATGGGAAAATATATGGTTGACAGGGGCTCAAACAGGGGCTAAGTCAAAGTCTACAATTAAATATTCACATTTCATAGGACCCACAACTTTTGAACCACGCATTCCATCAACTTTTATCAAATTCTACTAAAAATCTAATTTTTATCTAAACCAAATTAGGGCATTATTATTATTTTTATTTCCAAGATGATTACTATATCAAAATGAAATTTGCTATTCCATCTTCAGTTTTGGTCTGATTTGTGCATGATTGTGATGATTTTTTTGTTTTCAGGTACCTACTTGAGCAGAGTTTATCAGTGGACAATCTATTTGTCTTTGTATTAATATTCAAATATTTCAAAGTGCCACTTCAATATCAGGTGTATCATCAAGCTTTTATACTGTGTATAAGTTCAGCAGTTGGTGCTGTAAATTCTTGTTTACTTTAATAAATAGATGCTGATGGTTTAACTATCATTTATCTCGTTTGTTGGTGGAAATCCATATCATGACGGAGAACAGAATCGAGTGCTCTCTTATGGAATTGCTGGTGCAATAATCTTCCGATTGACATTGATACTTCTTGGCACAGTGACTCTTCAGGTCACTTCCATATTATGGCGTGCACGTATATGCATGCTCGTATATACATATAGATATAAAGATGAATTGAATATCATATCCTTGAACACATTCAAACCATTCCACCTTTGCTTTCTTTTATTTTACAAGTTCAAGCAATTGTTTTCTCATGTCATGTTTAGAGGTTCGAGGCAGTGAACCTACTCCTGGCAGCGATTCTACTCTACTCATCGTTCAAGGTGCTATTCCTCTCTCCTCAGTACATGTAACTTAGTCTTTTGCTTTCGTTGGCATGTTGTGTGCTCTTCAAAACTCGGTGGAGATTCAGTTCACCAAAATAGTCCAAATTTGTGGAGATCAAGCATTATTTAAATTCAGACATGAGGAAAGAAAATATTTATTTCCAACTTGTTGGTCTAGTTTCTAAGCTGGTCACGTCTAATGTAAAAGTTGCATGTTTGTATTCTGTTTGTACAATGCGATTTTGGAGTGATTTGACTGCAATGCATGCTTTTAAAAAAACCTTCTGAAAAATGAATATAATGCTATAGGAAATAGCTTTTTGAGTTGTGTGGTTCTTTAATTAGTACCTTCCTAATCATCAATCTTCTTAAGGATAATGGTTCGATCTTTCTGTCTGCTGCCATGGTAACTTTTGTACCATTTATGTCATATATACTCATCGCTCTGTGCAAAAAGCAAAAAGTTAGATAGTTTAGTTGAGATTTATGCCGATTCAAATTCAGATTTCTTCTTGATGTTTGACCTCCCCAAACTGCTTTATATAGAAATAGGAAAATCTGTAGGAATTACAAGTTAGGGTCATGAATGTTTACTTCGATTCATCCTGTCGTTGCATGAAAGTATTTTATTCTGTTCTTTCTATGCTTGCCTAACTCCTATTACTTTTCTTTTTGAGCGTGCTTTGTTGATATTGGGGAATGTTAGAATATGGTTGTATTCTTTATCTTAGTTATTCGCTGAAGAAAATTAGAACACTTGAGTGGATGTTTTGTGCATAATGGTTGTACTTTTTTTTATCCTAGTTATTTGCTGAAGGAGAAGAAGATGCTGATCTGTCAGATAACTTCATAGTAAAGACATGTCAGAAATTCATCCCCGTCACTTGTAATGTTCTCTCATCTGTCACTGTCACTGTCACTCTCACTCACAAACACAATTAACACGCAACCTAGAGTGGTACTCTTTTCCATACTTGTTTGCTGGTTTGGAAGTTTTTGAGTTCAATTGATACTGTACATGTCAGTTTTGAAGAGGTTATTCCGGATATGATATGACTCCTATACTTACTTTTGGAAGTTTCTGTTTGTGGTAGCACAATGATATATATTACATTATGTAGCTCTTGAAAAGTGAAAGAAAGGCAAAAATATATGAAACCATTACAATCTTGGACTTTCATCAATTCAGTGCTCTCTCCACAAACTCGTAAATAGAAACCTTCTTAGGAAAATTGGTTGGACTTCAGTTCATTGTTTCCTTTTCAGCATCCCATCATCTCATTCTTCGTCAATCAAATTTCTCTCTCTTTTTCTCTTGGAGTTTTCTTCATGTGTTTAACCCCATGTCTAGTAATTGAATTTTGACAATTTAACTTGCACTGGCTATTGACCAGACCTCTTTTCTTTTTTCTTTTTTTTTGTGCGGTGTGGGGGGGGGGGGTTCTTTTATTGATTGCCCTTTTTAAGTTTTAGATATTCTTAACTTTTATATTCTCAAATTTGCAGCTAACTATGATGGCAATCAATTTATAACCGTTCAGAATGATATGTGGAAGGTAAGTTTTATATGGAAAGACAGTTAATAATGCCATGAGTTGTTGACCAATACTGTCTCTAATTATGAAGTGTTAAAACACACCAAGAAATTCTCTGTCAAAACTACTTCTGCTTATGCTCAACAAGCTCTCACTGATTTCTAGCTCTTTGGAACTTGGAAGGACCCTGAATTAAACATGTATATGGCCATGCAAACCAACAGGCATGATGACTTTTTTAACAGTCAGGTCAAAAGCTCGGTTGGCCTGGTCGGTGGTTCATCGGCTGAACCAACCTATTTTACATCTCTAATGTGAATGTTCCTGTAACAGATCTAAATCATATGCAGCACCACATATTTAAATGATCTCTGTCTTGAATTGATCATTAACTTGATTTCTAACAGGAGTCGAACATTTTGGGCAGGCTACACCTTTGCTTTTGACGGTTGCAGTTATTGAACTCAGTGATATTGCATTTGCTGTAGGTTTCATTTTCATTGGGTATCTGTGGCACGTCTAAAGAACTTAGGCTCTGACATTTTATATTCACTGGCTATTTAATTTCTTTTTCAGGTGGATTCTATACCTGCAGTTTTTGGTGTGACGCGAGATCCTTTTATAGTTTTCACGTCTAATCTCTTCGCCATTTTAGGTACATTCTTGTCCTTTTATTGTTCTTTTTTGTCTCTCTACAGTGTTGCTTAGAGGAGTTACATTTCGGAACATAATAGTAGATATCAATGTGGATTTGATGTTAATCCATTACTTTCTGTTCCAAAATTAATTTATGACAATATAGACACTCTATTGAAGAAACGTATTCTTGAGTTGTGTTCTGAAACAATGATAATAAGTTTCCCAGGACCATGACCATTTTTACTTTACATTTCAGATTTGTGTTTATGATAATATAGACACTCTATGAAGAAACGTATTCTTGAGTTGTGTTCTGAAACAATGATAATAAGTTTCCCAGGACCATGAACATTTTTACTTTACATTTCAGATTTGTGTGACAAATATTCTTTCTACTTCCACCAGACTGCTATCTGGATCATCGGAATTTCTTTTAAATAACAAATGCAAAAGCTAATTGCTTCATTGAAAGATGCATCTCTTTTTCGGTACTGAAGATTAATAATCTTATTTGTTTTTTCAGGTTTAAGGTCATATTATACACTCATTTCTGAGAGTATGGCAGATTTGGAGTACTTGCAGGTGAGATTTTGTATGTATTAGTTGAACTTAGGTTGCTTGCTGTAACTCGCCTACCCTGAGTCCTTGACAAACTTATACACACAATGGGTCACTAGCCAGCTAAAGGAGCAAGCTAAATAAGAATATCATCACTTTAACATCAGTTTATCTACAAATAATCTCATGCAAATATTATCTGTCTTAAGCTAAAATGCCATAATTCAGTACGGCTATTAAAATTAAAACTGTTATTATAATCTAACTTGATTCGAAGTTCTTATTCTCCCTGACCTAGTCAAACTACAGAAGTTCAAATTTTAGTGAACCACTGAACCTCTCCACGAGTGCCATCCTCTTGTGCATCCACATGAGCTTGAAAACTGGAAAGTTGAAATAAAGCTGGTGGTATGATTTGTTCTTAGCAATTTTACTTTGGGTTATCCTAATTACAAAATCTCAGTCTTAGCCCTACAATCCATATGATCCTGGTGCGTAGAGAGCCAGTTTAAGCACCTGCTCGGATGGTGGAGTAAAATACTGTAACATTTCATTCACCCAGATAACCCAAATTAGAATTTGGATGCACGAAAGGATGTCTCTCATTGAGAGGGCCTTCACCTGGTAAGGTTGGTGCTAACAGCAAAAAGTACAACAGTTTCTTGCATTTACTATAGTGTTTTGATAATTATTCTCACTGAGTTCTTAAGTCAATTGAGAGTAGCCTGCTTTTCCCGCTTGTCAATTTCTATCATGTAATTTCTTTGACTTATTTCAGCCTGCCATCGGTGGTATTCTGGGATTTATCGGGTTCAAAATGATTCTTGATTTCTTTGGTAAGTGTCCCTCAATAAAACGGGTTCTTTCACATGTATATTTGATCTTCATGCAAAGTTTATGCTTTTAATTTAATTGGCCTCCAGGTTTCCATGTATCTACTGAGGTTTCCCTTGGATTTGTGGCTACATCTCTTAGTGCTGGGGTGTTGCTGAGTTTAATAAAGAAATCTGACTGAAAAAAGAAGTACAGGATGGATGAAGAACCAAACTGTCTCCATCTTTTGTAGATTTTTCTTGTTCAATTTTGCGTGCTAAGACAAAAACGTTGCAAAGACAATAATTGAAGTGTAAAACACCATGTTTTGACTTGTCCCTAATTGGGCCCATCGCTCTTGCTTATACATATTACTTTATGGGTATTTTTTTTCTTTGACAACTCAGGGTTAGTTACCACTTGATTCAAATTGATGTTTTTTTAATACATAAAATACTAGCTGTAATGTACTGTTTACAAATAAAATAAAGATGGAAAGTCTTCTACCTTAATTTATTGCCACATTATTTAGCCAAGATTTGAATTAATTCATTTTTGGAGCTTTGCAGGAATATCTAACAAGCAAGTTCTAAGTAAAGAACATGTACACGTGAATGACACTATCTATATGTCACTTATAGGGATAATGAAGATGACATATCAATTAATATCACTTGAACGTCATCTACACGGATGATAATCATTAGTGCAGATGGATAGCATTATTTGAAATGAAAAACTCCAATCCAATGAAATGAACCAAGAACTAAAGAAAATTTCTGCTCTCAAAGAGATTGAACCGAGATTGTGAATCTTTTTGTCCACTCGAGGTAATAGAAAGAGAAGCAACGACTCGAGTGGGAGAGTTAGAGTTGAAAAACAGATTCTTCACTTCTTTATCTCATTATGAGATTGCCGACTCTGCTCCAACGGGGTAGGGAAGTGGCCACAAGCAAAAACAAACAACTTGAAGCACGGGAAGCACCAAATCTCTAATTATTGTCCTCGATTACAATAAAATAAACCTGAATAATTCTACATAACATGAGTCTATGTCAACTTAGAATGTATTCATGTCCTCCCTTTTTATCTATCAACTAATAATACTTGAATGTCACTTGAACTAATGTATACCACCAGTGGTGATAAATAACATTATCGACATTTCTTTATAAACTTTCGCAAATATGACATTTCTCCACTTTCCCATCATCCTGTATATAATATATTAAACGAAAGGAATCTTGGATCCCAACAGAAAGTAATAATATACGTTTCATAAATCAAAAGTACTCAATCTGTTGAGTCAACTATCTGCAAACTTGAGCTCGATCAAGAACATCAATGGCTGCCTAGTGAGTTATCAATCCAACACTGTATATGTCCATTAGTATTACTTAATTATTTATTATTGAATTTGATGGTGTAAATATACAGCAGCGGTGAAGAGGTTCTTCCACCAATCTTGGATTCGACTTCTGAACCACCACCACTCTTTGATGGAACCACTAGGTACCCTCTCCCTCTGTTTTTCTTTCTCTCCAATCAATATACTTGTCCTCGCTAAGAACTCGAAGTTGTTAGCTTTTAGACGAGCTAGTACAACGTGATATAAAAGCTACCATCTATTTAGAAAAGGTTCGAAGAAAGTTGTTTCGTTTTTGCAACATGGTTCAATTTTTGGTATGTGGTCCTGGAATATGATATGGGTTTTGTATTTGAAGGTTGTATCTCAACTATGAGTGTCCATTTTGCCAACGTGTGTGGATTGTCAGGAATTATAAGGTCTGTGATCGATCTCTCTTTTTAGTCTGAGTTTATTATATACTTCTTTTTTCCCGTATTCCATTTTGGGCATTGTTTACTTTGAATTCTAATGCCAATATTTGTTGTCATGGTAGTATGTTACTTGTAACATTAAAGTACTCACAAGACACTTCTATTTTCTTGCTCTATAGTTTTCCGTAACTTGGAAAACGATTTGAATCATTAAAACTTATAACATGTTAGTTATATAGCATACGATATGGGGTTCCTTTATGTGAGGTAAAGCCAATGAAATGTCGTCGTTAACAATCGGTACACAGTCGATACATTGGTAAGTACTTGGACTAAAACTTTCAAACCGAGTTTTTCCAGCATGGATTTGATCAATGCCAACTAATTGTATTTTTGTAAAACATTTCTTTATCAAGGGTTTACATGACAAGATCAAGTTAATTGCCATTCACCTTCAAAACAAGCCAGGTTGGTACAAGAAGTTGTATCCTGAAAATAAGGTAACAATCGTGTCTTCTCCTTGCTATCTAGACTGATTCAGGGGACTTATTTTTCTTATAAGATAGTATCTTTTTCTTAAAGCACGTACGCCCAAACAAGCTTTGTTCATTCTGTAGGTGCCATCACTGGAGCACAATGGCAAAGTCATTGGAGAGAGTTTGGATTTGATTAAATACCTCGATAGTAACTTTGAAGGACCGGCTCTGTTACCTGATGTAAGATGTCAATTTGATTTTCATCCGTAAACTTGAAAAAAGTAGAATGGATTATAAACTATTATGGTACGATGAATGCTACAGGCTCCTGCCAAACAGAAGTTTGCAGAAGAGCTGATAGCCTATTGTGGAACATTCATAAACAATGTGTCCACTTCGTTCAAAGGAGATCCAGTGAAAGAAGCTTGTGAGCTAATTAAGTTTTAAATTTTTACTTTTGCAATTTCACTTCTAGAGTATAAACCTGATGTGAATAGAATTGTTCCATTAGGTGGTGAATTCGACTATTTAGAAACTGCACTCAGTAAATTCGATGATGGGCCATTCTTCCTTGGTCACTTCAGTCAGGTAAGAGACAATGATTATTCTGATCCATCATAGTCCAAACCAGGAGAGCTTTCAGAGGAAGTCGCGTTGAGCCAACTTCCACAAGAGCTATTCTAATTAGAAGAAGTATTTTTGTTAAATTAACCGAAGAGGTCCAAAAGTAGCTTTTGGCTTCTCAAATGTCATGCCAGACGGATCCTAAGCTTAAGCAAATAAATCTTGTTTTGATCCAGGTGGACACTGTTTATGTTCCATTCATTGAAAGGTTTCACATCTTTTTACAACAAGTGTGGAAATATGATATCACATCTGGTAGGCCTAAATTAGCAGCATATATAGAGGTACTTCAGTCACAATCCTATGGTTGATGAAACTACCAAAACATGAAATTATTGTACACTTTGAATTTGGTAACATTTGTTAATATTTTTAAGGCTTATGCAGGAGATTAACAAAATTGATGCATACAAGTACACTAAGTGCAATTCTAAAGCACTGGTCGAACTTTATACAAGCTGGTATCTGGTAATTTCGTTCACTCAGTAAAGTTACATCTTTATAGTATTTTCGCTCAAATCGAGATACTTAGCACATCAAATTTCCTTTTCTGCAGGCCAAGTGATAAATTGTGCTGGAAATCTACTGCAACTGGACATTTTTATGTTATGTACTAGATTGTGTTTGTTCTTCACTTGTTTGTGATAAACTAGACCTTGGTGCAATAAATTTATTCGTGTAGAAAATTGCAGTTGTATCAACATTAATAAGTTCGCTTGCTCAAATTGTTGTGACTGGATTGAGCTAAATAGTATAACGAATAAAATTTTAACTTCTTTTGAATCTCAATAGTATATACATTCACTCCAAAATGAACATTTTTACAGTATTTTGGATAGGAGAGAAATCCCAATTTGTAAAAATGGGGAAGACGTTAATCTTAAATGGTGATTCATCTAAATTTTTTCAAATACCAGGTATCATGGTATGTGCAATAGATACCAAGGTCTCTCTCTCTCTCTCGAAAGTTTTTTCACTACCAACAATCTTTTGAGCAATGTCATCACTAATAATCTTCGCTACGTTATATCCACATTTGGACATATAAGATAGTACCAAATGCAGCAAAATGAACTCTATTTTTTTGCATAGCATAATTGTTAAGAGTTCGTATGGGCCTGAAATTGTATTGTAAAATTTGCAAGAAAAATGGTACCTTGAAGTTTATGGATGATCATCAAGTAATGTAAAACAGATGATATAATAAGTAGCAAGAACTTAACTAATCAACTACCTCCTTCTAATTATCTCAAATTAAGCCTTTAAACTATTTTCAATTTGACCACACCATTGCAGCAAGGCTTTGAGCAATCCCCTGGTCGGAAGTCAGTTCCTTGAGTGGTTAAGTTGCTGATTTATTCTTCATACTTGTCTTGGATGTTGCTGAATCTGCATTTTTGATTGGCATCTCATGGTTGTGTCGACCCTCGTATGTTGTAACAAAAGCGCTTGGATCATCTGATGTTCTTTCAACATACTTGCGTACATTGCAGCTGAGACTAGTGCATCGATAGTAACTCCTGACGTAAAACCCAATTTGAAAAAGACAACTAAACGGTCAATGGCTTTTATTTAAGCAAGTGGTATCATATTCTTTACATCTAGCCTATCAATGCTAACCTTGGATATGGATTCCCCT
Organism: Fraxinus platypoda; assembly: GCA_903798405.1. Classification (NCBI taxonomy): domain Eukaryota; kingdom Viridiplantae; phylum Streptophyta; class Magnoliopsida; order Lamiales; family Oleaceae; genus Fraxinus; species Fraxinus platypoda. The sequence continues at coordinate 2,705 of CAIGRT010203745.1, read as the reverse complement.
TCACAACTTTCTGGCCATACTTTCTCCAGCGATATCCATCCCCTATAACTTCACAATCTGCAGAATTTGGGTAAGCAGTTAGAGGATCACGCATGCCTTCTTTTATTGATTGGTTCCTTTTTTTCCTGGAAAAGAAAACACAAATTCAAGACGTCAATGACCTTGAACTTAAAGTAAACGTAATTGGCAATCTTCTGTAAAAATAAGAGTTCATATGTTTTTTTTTGATAGGTGAGTTCATATGTTGCCATTTGATGTTGAGTGAAATGCTCATTAGTACTAGCAAGTGGTGAAAGAATCACTTACCTTCTTTTGCTTTTGGGTTCATCGCCTTCAGCCTCCAAATCTTTGCTTCCTTCCTCAAATTCCTCACTTAAACCAAAAGAATCATCAGGAGTTGAGACGCTAATATTGAATGCTCCATCTGTGATCAGATCTTTAGATGGTAGAACTTGGCCGGGATAAGTCGAATGGACTGATGATTCAGTGTCATTTCGATTGTCAAGTCTACCTCCATAACATTCATTCCTTTCATTCAGATGGTTAGATGGGATGGGATTTTTCATTTCATTACAAGTAGCATCTGATGCAAATCCGTGCCCTTGCCCATCTGTTGGGGTGTGTTTTGAAGGCCGAGATTTTGGATGGTTATGAACACCCTTGTAGACTATTTCAGCAATCTGACCGTCTAGTGTTCTTTCTACATTCTTTTTCACTGGACAATTGGGTTTTGTACACTTGTAGTAACTTCGTGGATACTTGCTGCCTTTGACTTGCTTCTGACCATATTTCCTCCAATTATATCCATCATATGAAGGACGATCCCCATCATTTGTGAGTAACACGGAAGTCTTAGCAGCTCGAGAGTTTTCTTGTGTACCAGTTCCCTTTGCTTCAGAATGTGAAGCGAAATTCTGACAAGATTCTGATGGAAGGTCCAATCGGTTGTTCCCTTGGTTATGTGGTTGAGCATCAACCTCGGGTATTTTCTGTTGATGAATAAGGTTGTCCCTCCCCTGGAAAAGGCAAAAAGCCATTTTATATCCATGGAAGACAGATTCATGAGTCTTTCTGAGGGAATGAAGCCATTTCCAAATAACAAATTTATCAGTGACTATTACGGATATAAACAGACAGTATTTATACTAACCAAATTAGCCAAGACAGAAATGGTTGCCTTCGATACAAGCTTCGCAATTGGTTTGTATATCACATTCGCCGTGAGTTCAGATTTAAGGACGTTATCAGATGCACACGAATCTGAACCTGATAACTCAGCCTGTAATCATCAGGTATTGAAACAATAAGAAAGACATATATGCTGACAACTGAAAAACTTGTGAAAGAAAAATGAGCACCTCAAAAGAATCCATCTCGACTAAATTTTGATTCCCTGCTGGCTTAAACACTGTCCTCGGTTTAATTGCTGCAACTGTAGTTTTGGACAACGCATTAGGAGGTGAAGTGTTGATTGCACCAGCAAGAAGCTCCGTGAAAGATCTAAAACCAGAAAAAGCTGGTCTTGATGCAACTGGTTTAGCTATTACTATTTTCTCTGCTTCTTTAATTTCCATCTTTTTAATTATAACAACTGATGATCAGAGTTTAGTTCAACATAGTTTAGCTTCTGAGTTTTAGATCCCTACAACCAGACAGAAAATCAAGAATTATACAGATGATTTAGAGACGTTATCTTTTAACAAATTTGCAAAATTATCCCTTTCATAGATGACAACTTTTTATTGAATTTGCGAAATATTGTCTCAAAAAAGAGCTCGCTTATTCCAACGAGAATAATCAAAGTATGTGAAATTAGAACAAAAAACATCAAAATACATGCACTAATCCACTGCTTAATTAATCTAGTCTCTAGAACATATTGGAAAGCCTCGACTACCTTAGTTCGCGATTTATACATCTCTGAGACCCTTTTATCGACAAATTTATAGTCCAACACCTAAAAATTAACTGAGAATCCATCCTATAAACAACGATTGAAGAAGAAAATATAGAAGCAACCAAAATTATAATAGTGTCCATACAGTACTTGCACTTGCAGTAAGAAATATCATTATATTAATAATTATCATCTCAAATCCATCCAATTATCCAAACAAGAACAAATTATGCAAACCCGGATAATTTTTAGACCAACCAAACAGTGTAATTTCTGAACATTCGTTTAGCCCTTGATTTTCATCTTAAGCCATTCAACTGGACCTTCATATTGAAAGTTGAGAAGTGTCAAAGGCGAATCTTGATTTCAAAACATGCCAAATTTGTGCAGAAAAAACAAGAACTCAAAGAGAGAGAGAAATTGTTGGGTGTTTCAATAAATGTAAAATCCCCTAAATTTATAGAAGCAAAAAATAAAATCAGCGAGAAAGTTTTACTCTTGTTGACCCCCTATTATCGCAGGAATCTTTCTGGATTAGCTATCTGGATTCTGAAATATGCAGAGGTTAAGGAATTTAATAGTATTGTTGATAGCAATAAATTTGGTATTTGCATTAAACAAGATGAGTGGTGATGCAGCTGTAAGGACAAATTTTGAGGCCTAAATGTTCGCCGCAACTAACTGTCTCATCTTCTTTGACGGTTTGATTTGAATTTATTTTTGTGGAAATTGTAAAATATGTCCACTTTCCTCTCGCCACTTGCAAGAATGGTAATTTTCAAAAATCCTTGCAAAAATGGCCATTTTG
>CAIGRT010203738.1:0-12748 GCA_903798405.1 Fraxinus platypoda | reverse complement strand
CATTACCCGTTTAAGCGGGTTTTTCCCGCCCCGTTCGGGGCGGGGCCCCGCGGGTATCGGGTTTGTCGGGTTTTTTTGCCATCCCTAATTGGAGAGTAATGCTACAATTCGACGGAGAAAAATCATTACACCATCCCATAATTGACAGAAGTAAAGGAAATCCACTTATATTACGATTATTAGGATCAATCACGATTAATCGAATCTCCTTTCCCATAAGCACTCATCCCAAAAATAATTCTCAACTTTAAAATCAATCAAGTAAAATGAGCTAACAAATCTTCTAAAATTTCTTAAATTATATTCAATCAAAAAATTTAAAATTATTGCTTGAATACCAATTAATATTTTTTTATACATTTGTGAAGGAAATGTAGAAATTCATCTACTATTTCTATTTTATTATTGTCGTGTTTCACACTTTAGCATCATCAATTCAACTTCTAGACTAAAATGTCATTGTTATCTATGATATTTGTCAAGTTGCATATTTTTCAAAATAACAATTAGTCATATTTTATAGAATAATACTATTTAGTACCACTTATGTTTAAATTACAAGTCCAATCCCCGTTTGGTGCACATTTTTGGAAAAAAAAAATGCATTTTTACTGTTGATGTGATATGGAATATGTGGTTGAAAAAAAAGGAAACTTTATTGATGTGATGAAAAATATTGTTTTATTGAAGAATGTGTTGTTAAAAATGAGAAGAAGAATGAGAATGAAATAAATAATGTAGCTCAAACATGGCCTTACAAAAATGAACAATGCCATCTAATACTTGTAGTGCTGTTTAAGAGCATGTTTGGTGCACATTAAAATGAGAGAATGCATTTTTTTAAGGTGATGTGATGGGAAATATGTGGTTAAAAAAAAGAAAAAGTTATTGATGTGATAAAAAATATTATTTTATTGAAGAATATGTAGTTGAAAATGAGTAGAAGAATGAGAATGAAAAAAATAATGTGGATCAAACAGAGGCTAAATGTCAGTATATTCAAATAAATAAGTCATAAATTTTTGAATTTAATTGAAATTATAATTTAATGATACAAATACTGTTATCTAAGAGCTTGTTTGGTAGNAGTTGAAAATGAGTAGAAGAATGAGAATGAAAAAAATAATGTGGATCAAACAGAGGCTAAATGTCAGTATATTCAAATAAATAAGTCATAAATTTTTGAATTTAATTGAAATTATAATTTAATGATACAAATACTGTTATCTAAGAGCTTGTTTGGTAGGGATTTTTTGGGAGAAGAATTGATTTTGAATAGTGATATGATGGGAAATGTGTGGTTGAAAAAAAAGATAAGATTATTGATGTGATGGAAAATATTATTTTATTGAAGAATGCGTGGTCGAAAATGAGAATTTATTTACTGTAGAATTGAAGAATCTGTATCAAACAGGCCCTGAATTTGTGTTAAAAATTACTAGTATTGAATAACATTATTGTACAAAAATTTATGTCTCACTTAATATACTCACCGGTGTTGAATTTTATTATTCAATTTTGTAAAATCTATAATATTTTAATCAATTTTTTTTTTTAATCAAAATTTACTAAAATGGAATACCGAGAATGGAGGGAGGAAAGTGTGGGGCGGAGGCTGGGAAGCATCCCAAATGAACAGTTCAAAGACAGCAATTACAAAGCAAACAAACGCAAGGGGTCCCTCAATCACGTCCAAATCAATGTACAAACATCACAGCGCTACGAACAACACTTGTTCAAACCAGTATCTATCTACTGTCTCTCTATTCTCAGTAGCGTTTATGTTCATCCGCCTTTAATTTGTGTTAAAAATTACTAGTATTGAATAACATTATTGTACAAAAATTTATGTCTCACTTAATATACTCACCGGTGTTGAATTTTATTATTCAATTTTGTAAAATCTATAATATTTTAATCAATTTTTTTTTTAATCAAAATTTACTAAAATGGAATACCGAGAATGGAGGGAGGAAAGTGTGGGGCGGAGGCTGGGAAGCATCCCAAATGAACAGTTCAAAGACAGCAATTACAAAGCAAACACACGCAAGGGGTCCCTCAATCACGTCCAAATCAATGTACAAACATCACAGCGCTACGAACAACACTTGTTCAAACCAGTATCTATCTACTGTCTCTCTATTCTTAGTAGCGTTTATGTTCATCCGCCTTAGCCATTTCATTTGAAAACTTCTCCTTTCTTCCCTAAAAACCAATCACACCCCGTACCCTACCCTATCCCAGCCCCCAAAGAATCTATCAAATCCACGGATCTCTGTAAATACCATGAGTAACAACCACCGTCAACGGACAGCGCCGCCGTCGGGGCATTCCGGTCCACCACTGCAATACTCAGACGCAGAAGATGTGTACAACATAATTCCGATCCACAATTTGCTAGACGACCACCCCTCGCTCCGTTACCCGGAGGTTCGAGCCGCTGCTGCCTCTCTCCGTGCTGTTGGGGACCTCCGGCGGCCGCCTTTCTCCCTATGGCAGCCCCAGTACGACCTTCTCGACTGGCTTGCACTGTTCTTTGGGTTTCAATCCTCCAATGTAAGGAACCAGCGGGAACACATAGTTCTTCATCTGTCTAATGCTCAGATGCGGCTCTCTCCTCCTCCGGATAGCATTGATACTCTCGATCCATCTGTTCTCCGGCGCTTCCGCCGCCACCTCCTGAAGAACTACTCCAACTGGTGCTCTTACCTTAACCTCAAGTCCAACATCTGGCTATCGGACTCCCATTCACGCCACTCCTCCTCAGATCACCGCCGCGAGCTTTTATATGTGTCTCTTTATTTACTTATTTGGGGCGAGTCGGCGAATATACGCTTTGTTCCGGAATGTATCTGTTATATTTTTCATAACATGGCTATGGAATTGAATAAGATACTGGAAGATTATATCGATGAGAACACCGGGAGGCCATTTTTGCCTTCTTTTTCTGGAGAAAATGCGTTTTTAAATAAAGTTGTGAAGCCTATATATGATACTATTAAAGCTGAGGTGGATAATAGTAGGAATGGCACTGCACCGCACTCTGCTTGGCGGAATTATGATGATATAAACGAGTATTTTTGGAGTAAGAGGTGTTTTGAGAAGCTGAAGTGGCCGATTGATGTTGGGAGTAATTTTTTTGTTACAGGGATGGGGAAGAAAGTGGGAAAGACAGGGTTTGTTGAGACGAGGTCATTTTGGAATTTGTTTAGGAGTTTCGATAAGTTGTGGATTATGTTGATTCTATTTCTTCAGGCTTCGATAATTGTGGCATGGGAGAGGAGAGAGTATCCGTGGCAGGCATTGGAGAGTAGGGAGGTTCAGGTCAAGTGTTTGACTGTATTTATCACTTGGAGCACACTGAGGTTCTTGCAGTCGTTGTTGGATGCTGGAATGCAATATAGTTTGGTTTCGAGGGAGACAAAGTCATTGGGGGTGAGGATGTTCTTAAAATGTGTGGTTGCAGCTGCGTGGATTTTGGTGTTCGGGGTGTTCTACGGAAGGATTTGGAGCCAGAGGAATCAGGATCGATCTTGGTCTCGTGCTGCCAATAGGAGAGTTGTGAATTTTCTTGAGGTTGCATTGGCTTTTCTTTCTCCAGAAATTCTGGCCCTGGCTTTATTTGTCCTGCCATGGATTAGGAACTTTCTGGAGAATACGAATTGGAAGATCTTTTATTTGTTGTCATGGTGGTTTCAAAGCAGGACTTTTGTGGGTAGGGGGCTTAGGGAAGGTCTTGTAGACAATATTAAGTATTCACTGTTCTGGGTGGTTGTGCTTGCAACAAAATTCACCTTCAGTTACTTCATGCAAATTAAGCCCATGATTGCTCCCACTAAGACATTATTGGATCTGAAGGGTGTTAATTATGAATGGCATGAGTTCTTTGACCACAGCAATCGGTTTGCAGTGGGGCTATTGTGGCTTCCCGTTGTTTTGATTTACCTCATGGATCTGCAGATTTGGTATTCAATTTACTCTTCACTTGTTGGTGCTGGGGTTGGGTTGTTTGATCACTTGGGTGAGATCCGGAATATGCAGCAGTTGAGGTTGAGGTTTCAGTTCTTTGCTAGCGCTATTCAGTTTAATCTGATGCCCGAGGAGCAGCTTCTGAATGCTAGGGGAACATTTAGGAGTAAGATCAAGGATGCCATCCACCGGTTGAAGCTGAGGTATGGGCTTGGCCGTCCCTTTAAAAAACTCGAATCAAATCAGGTGGAGGCCTATAAATTTGCCTTGATATGGAATGAAATAATTATGACATTCCGGGAGGAAGACATTCTCTGTGACCGTGAAGTTGAGCTACTTGAGCTGCCTCAAAATGACCGTGCAGATCCTAGAAGTAACTGGGAAATTCATGTGATTCAGTGGCCATGTTTGCTCCTCTGTAATGAACTGCTGCTTGCTCTCAGTCAGGCAAAAGAGTTGGTTGATGCTCCTGACAGGTGGCTTTGGTATAAGATCTGCAAGAATGAGTACAGGCGATGTGCGGTTATTGAAGCTTACGATAGTTTGAGGCAGTTCTTACTTGCAATTGTCAAATATGACTCTGAGGAGTATACCATTGTCAGAACCTTCTTTCAAGAAATTGATCAGTGGGTTCAGCTGGAGAAATTCACTAAATACTACAACATGACTGCACTCCACAAGATGCATGAGAAGTTGGTCCATCTCCTCAATTTATTACTCAAGCTTAATATAGATGTTGACAAGGTGGTGAATGCTCTGCAGGCCCTTTATGAGGCTGCTATTAGAGATTTCCTTAAAGAGCAGAGAAGCAACGACCAACTGGAGGAGGATGGTCTGGCTCCTCGAAGGACAGATTCCAGTGCTGGATTGCTTTTTGAGAATGCTGTTGAGTTGCCAAGTTCAGATAATGAGAATTTCTATCGTCGGGTACGGCGGTTGCATACCATTCTTACATCACGGGATTCCATGCACAGAGTTCCAGAAAATCTTGAGGCTAGACGCCGAATTGCTTTCTTCAGCAATTCATTGTTCATGAACATGCCTCATGCTCCTCAAGTAGAGAAAATGAGGGCCTTCAGCGTTTTGACTCCCTACTACAATGAAGAAGTGTTATACAGCAAGGAACAACTCCGAACTGAGAACGAAGATGGGATTTCTACCCTCTACTACTTGCAGACCATCTATGCTGATGAGTGGAGAAACTTCTTGGAGAGGATGCGCAGAGAAGGGATGGCAAGTGAAAAAGAACTTTGGACAACTAGGTTGAGAGAACTTCGTCTATGGGCATCATACAGAGGCCAGACACTCACCCGCACGGTGAGAGGAATGATGTACTACTATCGAGCTCTTGAGGTGCTGGCTTTTCTGGATTCTGCATCTGAGATGGACATAAGGGAAGGATCAATGCAACTTGGTTCCATGAGGCGTAATGATGGCATGGACGGTTTGAACTCAGCAAAGTCACCCTCCTCAAGAAGTTTGAACAGAGTAAATTCTGTCAGTTCGCTGTTCAAAGGCCACGAACGTGGGACTGCTTTGATGAAATTTACTTATGTTGTTGCATGTCAGATTTATGGTTCACAGAAGGCCAAAAAGGATCCCCATGCTGAGGAGATTTTTAATCTTATGAAGAATAATGAAGCTCTTCGTGTTGCCTATGTTGATGAGGTGTCATCTGCGAGGGATGAGAAAGAGTATTACTCTGTTCTGGTGAAGTATGACCAGAAGTTGGAAAGAGAAGTTGAGATCTATCGGGTCAAGTTGCCTGGCCCATTGAAGCTTGGAGAGGGGAAACCGGAGAATCAGAATCATGCCATTATCTTCACGAGGGGAGATGCAGTTCAGACTATTGACATGAACCAAGATAACTATTTTGAGGAGGCACTAAAGATGCGGAACCTTTTGGAGGAATTTAGACACTATTATGGCATCAGGAAACCTACTATCTTGGGTGTCCGTGAGCACATTTTTACAGGTTCTGTGTCATCACTTGCTTGGTTCATGTCTGCACAGGAAACAAGTTTTGTCACTTTGGGTCAACGTGTTTTAGCTAATCCTTTAAAAATCCGGATGCATTATGGGCACCCTGATGTGTTTGACAGGTTTTGGTTTTTGACTCGGGGAGGGATAAGCAAGGCTTCCAGAGTGATTAACATCAGTGAAGATATTTTTGCCGGATTCAATTGCACATTGAGAGGTGGAAATGTCACTCATCACGAATATGTCCAAGTTGGCAAGGGAAGGGATGTTGGGCTCAATCAGATTTCCATGTTTGAAGCGAAGGTTGCCAGTGGGAATGGTGAGCAAATTCTTAGCCGAGATGTCTACAGGTTGGGCCATAGGCTGGATTTCTTTAGAATGCTCTCGTTCTTCTACACTACTGTGGGCTTTTTCTTCAATACGATGATCATTGTCCTCACTGTATATGCATTTTTGTGGGGCCGGCTTTATCTTGCATTGAGTGGAATAGAGAGTTCTGCGACAGCAGATAATGCTAATGACAATAAAGCACTTGCTACAATCTTGAACCAGCAGTTTATCATCCAACTTGGTCTGTTTACCGCCTTGCCAATGGTTGTGGAAAATTCGCTTGAGCATGGATTCCTGAATGCTATATGGGAATTCATAACGATGCAGCTCCAGCTTTCTTCAGTATTCTATACGTTTTCCATGGGAACCCGTGGCCATTACTTTGGTAGAACTATTCTTCATGGTGGTGCGAAATACCGTGCAACTGGTCGTGGTTTTGTTGTGCAGCACAAGAGTTTTGCTGAAAACTATAGATTATATGCCCGTAGTCACTTTGTGAAGGCTATTGAGCTTGGACTAATTCTCATCGTATATGCTTCCTACAGCCCTGTAGCTACAGGAACTTTTGTGTACATAGCATTGACCATCACCAGTTGGTTTCTAGTAGTTTCCTGGATATTGGCCCCCTTCATTTTTAATCCTTTGGGGTTTGATTGGTTAAAAGCTGTTCACGATTTTGATGATTTTATGAACTGGATATGGTACCGGGGTGGTGTGTTTGCAAAACCTGAACAGAGCTGGGAAAAGTGGTGGTATGAAGAACAAGATCATTTAAGGACAACTGGTATTTGGGGAAAGGTACTTGAAATAATTTTGGTCCTCCGATTCTTCTTTTTCCAGTATGGGATTGTGTATCAGTTGGGCATTGCGGCTGGAAGCAAAAGCATTGCTGTTTACTTGCTTTCCTGGATTTATGTGGTTGTGGCTCTTGGAGTTAGTGTACTATTAGCTTATGCTCGGGACAAATATGCTGCGAAAGAGCACATATACTACCGCCTGGTTCAGTTCCTTGTTATTATTCTAGCTGGAATTGTGATCGCTGCTTTGCTGGAGTTTACAAGGTTCAAATTTCTGGATATCTTCACCAGTTTATTGGCTTTCATTCCAACTGGGTGGGGAATTATTTTGATTGCACAAGTCCTGCAGCCCTTCTTGGAGAAAACAGCGCTCTGGGAGACCATCGTTTCTGTATCTCGACTGTATGACGTTATGTTTGGAGTTATAATTATGGCACCTGTTGCCCTTCTATCGTGGTTGCCTGGGTTTCAAAACATGCAGACAAGGATTTTATTCAATCAAGCATTTAGCAGGGGTCTTCACATTTCCCAGATTGTGGCAGGAAAGAAACCTAAGGCTGATTTGTGAGATGAGGTACTTCACCATTTATCCTTCCATAAATGTAACACATTGGAATCAAAATGATACTATTTTTAATAATTACATAAATATGATGCCTCCTGATCACATTGAGCATGGGGCAATTACAATACTCAAATCATTTAAAATTAATGCTGCAGCTTTTCTTTTTCTAGATGGTTCTTCCACTGCTCTGTATATCCTCTTTCTAGGTCGATTTTTTTCCAGTGTTCTGTAGTTTTATCTGTTTTGTTTTATGATTTATGATTATAGATACTTACTACGAAACCATAATTTTTTCTCTCAATTTTGAAGTTTAGTTTCAATACTCTTGTATTTTATTCTCTCCAGTAGTATGTGAGAAGTTCTTCTTAGTCATAAGAGTACACATCGCAGTTTGAATTTATTGGCAAGTCGCAACTGCTGCTTTTTGCCGATGATTGACATTTCCTTATCTTTTCTCTTGGATATGTCACTTCTTTTGATATATTGGTACTTTTGCAAGATATACTTTGAATGTAGAATGAAATAAGTTTGTTTTTTCTTTACTGGGCTAAAGATAAAACCATAGTATGCTGGCTAAGATTCCATTTGCTCAATTAAGTGCAATGAACCTCTCTTCATAAACTTAATATGTACATAAAAAGTTGCTGAAATTTCCAAACTGCATTTTGTAGTTAGATGAACCGTTATAAGTTATCTTGAGCTCATTCATTACTACTAGAAAAAAATATGTGATTATGAATATGGAAGTATGTTTAGGTAATTTTTTTAATTTGACGATGAAAGCCAACTTTAAGTGGACAACAATCTTTGCTGCCTTATTTAGTTGGAACTGATGTGGTTACGAAGTAATGGTCACAACTCATGAATAAGACAAGAAAGTGAGTATAAGGCTAAAGGAATGCCAGGTTTTATTATATATTTAGAATTTAAGGACCGTTCTGAGCATACTGGTTTCTCATTGCTTCGTAGAGGAGGTTCCAGAAATCATATATGGATTCATTGAACGCATGCTGATCACAGCAGAAATAATGATATCACTCATATATATCAAACACTTCAATTTTCCTGTTAATTTAATTATGACATATTATTTCGTAGCTTTGTTGTAACTTATGTAGTTAGTGATCATAGTTAGTACATACTATTGAAGATGAAGGACAATTTTAAATAGAACAGTATTAATGAGATGTATTGTTTATTAAGGATGATGGGATAATTAAAAGCTAAAGTAGTATCTTTTGAGTGTTTAGGACTTTAGAAGGCTAAAACTCAACAATTGGAGCCTAAGACAGTACACACAAAAACGTTCTCCTCTGTACTGTTGTTCTTGATGATCTTTGATCAACACATCGTCAAACTGTCAATTTTTGCTTCAAATTATTAATATTATTGTTATTTTTTCTAAATGAAAGAAGTTTCAACACCAAAATTAGAATAAAGCATTACTCTTTCTTTTAGTAGTTAGTTAGCATGGAAGGGAACTTCATATGGCCATTGTCCACATTACTTTTCCGTGAAGGCAGTTTGCCTCTTTACAATGTGGGGTTTGGTATCAGAAGCTGTATTTTAGAAGCATCGGTATTGCAATCTTGATTGTTATCCTGTTTTGAATGGTGTTGAGTAATATTTCTGTTTTCATCTTATTATTTATTCTTTGTACATTTTACATTGTTTTTCTTATGGAGAAACAATTCATGTTTGCAGGTTGACAGTTCCGTCATGGAATAGATATGATGCAGAACTTCAAGGCTGTAAATGTATTTTGGTTTGTTGAGGTTCTAATGTGGATATAGTGGCATCATCATACTTTCTTTTCATGATTCAGCAAAGAAGCATAAGATTCCGATATGTTTCATCTTGCCATCTGCTTCGTCTTCTCTAATTGTTGTAAGTAGCCGATTGTTTACATACTGCATTTAGAGATTCTTGTAATGTGCCTTTGCTGTATCTTTCCTGAGTAAATATAATGTGTAATAGCTTTACGTATTGTACAAATTTTGTTATTCTTTGTTTTTTTGGGGAACTGGGCTAGCTTGAATTTTGTTATATTTGATGCCAGATTATTCAATTACTTTCATACAGTAACTGATCTTTTCATGCAACTTTAGGAATTTATCCTTTTGAAAACGTGATTTGATTTGTTTTGTTGTTGAGATGGTAGAGTGTCTTCCATAGAAAAAAAAATAAATTCAAGAACCGGACGAATCTAAATTGAAAGATTTGTTGTGGTGCTAAGGATCTAGCTACGAACAGAGGGAATGATGGACAATTGATTAGCCGATTCAAATTTGTAAGAATTAAGGCATACTTTGTTGATGTATTTCATCTGCCGTGGACCCATTGACCCTACTAGATCAAAGCAATGGATATAATTTCTTGTACCCCACTATTTAATTTTCTGTTTGGACAGAAGTTTGATTGAGGATGACCTTAGGGATGCGGACAGCCAAATGCGACAACAAATCTTTCAAGTTATAGCTTTGGAATCTTTGAACAGTCAAATAGGACAACGAATCTTTCAAGCAATAGTTATAGGTGTTGACCTCATTTTTCGTAATGGTCACGCGGACAATAGATGCCGGGTTCACTCGCATCCACACAAGCAAATTCCAACACGTTTTGACAGGAGATTTGGACGAAAAATGATGGCATTTATAAATGTGAGATGCTCTATGACGTGTGACAAAAATGTTCGAGCATCGACAATATGATAAAAAATGATTGCGTATAAACAAACAATTATAAACAACTCAACCAAAGTAGAAGTAATCTAAACCTAAGGAAATAAATATGAAATGAGCAAGAGAGAGAATTGAGTGTAGCTTCAAGTGTTGAGAGTTTCATTATTCTTAATGAATTACAAGAGTTGCTTATTTATAGAGTTTTGGCCGACGTAACAGTCGTTGGATCGGAATCATGTGGTCTTATCTCCCAGATCGAAGCCTCTTATCACTTCGTCTGCTATGCATTTAATTAATTGATAATGGTCAGTTGCCCTACATCCTAAACTGACATCCTGACATTCATTAATATAAACATTACACCAATCATTTATAGAGATAGTCTGCAGATCCCTTCGAAGACAGCAAGTGTTTCAGCTTGAAAGAGAGCTTTGGACGGGGATGGTACTTCGGCCTAAAAAAGCTTCGGGTAGAGAAGAACTTCAGAACAATGTGATTAACTTCTTCTTTGACTTCTATATTTTGACCAATTGAGTATTTGTTGTCAGATTTGACTCAATGTCTTCACATGGACTGCGACGTAGCTTCCACAGGAGCCTCAGTGGCGATGCATAACAATAATCCATTAAGTCTATGCATGATTATTTATGTAATGCATGAACTTTTGTTATATGTATAAAAACAAAAATTTTGTTGGGGTGGTTATTTCTAACCATAGCCCTCAAGTCTAAATATAAATATTTATATTATAATTAGAATTTGAAAGTAGAATTATCATGAATTGGTTGAGGTACTTATCGAGAGCGTTATTCGAAGCTGTGCACTTTGAAGTTTCTAATTGTTTAGAAAAGGTTGGACAGCACCAGCCGAGGTTCTTTTGTCCGAGGTTGTTTGCTTCGAAGTGGTTTGTATCTCTGAAGCCTTGACGAAGCTATCCATGTTGAGGCTGAGGTAGTGTTCTTCGTCTCATCGCTGAGGTTGTAGTGCAATAATTTTGAAGATGCGTGTTTGTTGGAATGTTATGAACACTAGGTGTCTTTACTTATTGTGCCCAAATGACTTGTTGTTTTGTACGTTTTCCAGGAAAGACAGTTGAAGCAGTTCAACTTTTCATACACGCAACCGTCGCCGCATTTAATGAGAAATGATAACTGCTACATGTGTGTATTATGGAAGAAAAATACAGTGGTCTGCATGATTCAGACGCCATAATTTGGAGCATAGAAGACGAAGTGGCAGATGTGATGGAAAAACAGCTGAAGCGGTTCATGGCTTCTTCACATTCTAATCGGGGGATTTAGACATTTGCGCTGTGGCCTCTAAGATATGGGTTAAGATAACCAATGCCCCCGACTTTGTCCAAGCCATTAAGGCTTGTCATAGTGTCTTGTCTACAAGGGAGGGTCAAGTAGGCTATGATGCGGGTTGTGGGCAGCCAAAGTACCTTCAAACGTAACTGCATCCTGATAGCCCAAGAATAGCTATCCAAGAAGGGGGTGAATTGGTTTTTAAAATTTTTTTGAAAAAATTAATCAATAATCAAGTACGTAATAACTAGGTAGATTAATTTAAATAATAAGCATGTTGAAAGCAATAAGTAAAGAGGGATATAGAATGCAAACGATATAATTATGGAGGTTCGATAAAAAACAATGATCTACGTTCTCCGTTACTAAGCTCTCCGACACGAGCAAAACCAATTTCACTATGTTGACTGACTTGTGGTGCAATCCAACCCTTTACAAAGCTTTTGGTGACTTACAAATAAGGAGCACAGATCCTTTTACAACGTTGAGTTTTACATGACCTCAACACGATCCACAAGTTTAAAGAGAATTGATTTTACAAATTGAAACTTATCTCTTAATGAATGATATGATTACAATTAAGTACAAAAAGAGAAATAAGCTAACACTTAAATAAATAGTAATGAATGAAGCTCAAGTGTTTTGTATGAAAAACTTTGATGTGTAGAATGATTTTTAAAAGTTGATTTGATCAAAAGTTTTTCAAAGTTAAAATGATTTAATAATAAATGAAATGAAAAATCAATGGAATTTTTGCTCAAAAATATCTCACTTTCACTTGAATGCTCTTGAATGTGTATAATTGAATGCAAAGTGACGTGATATTTATAGCAGTCAATACGCAAAAAGTTCTAACCAACCGGACGACCCCCATCGGACGTCCGCTACTGACCGACTACTGAAACTAGCCGTTGTGTGTCAAAAATCAGAACGGTTAGAATTTTGACCGTTGGGGCCACCGAATGTTCGCCAGATCCACCGAACGTTCGCCAGAACAGAAATTTTCTGATTTTCTCTTTTTTATTTATTTATTATTTTACCAAGTGTAAATTCTTGAGAGAAACAATAAATATCATTGGTAAACAGTTTAAGAATCAAGTGAAGATTTTGTCATATCGA
>CAIGRT010203736.1:0-16193 GCA_903798405.1 Fraxinus platypoda | reverse complement strand
GGAGGTACCTCCCTCCTTCTATTAAAAAAAAAAAAAAAAACTAAGAAGTATACATGGACCTCACATTTAGTCAATATGAAATTATGCTTCTGTTAACTGCTTGCATATCAATTCTGTTAAATAAGAAGAACAGACAGACATAGGCAGAACTAGAACCATGAAGAAGTCGAATAAAGATTTCCCCTTACTTTTTGTTTTAACCCTGTTAATGTCTTTCCCGAAGATTTTCAATGCAATGGATACTATAACTACTTCACAAATTCTTAGAGATGGTGACACCATTGTTTCATCAGACGGAACCTTTGAATTGGGATTTTTTAGCCCTGGAAATTCCAAGAATCGATAAGTGGGCATGTGGTACAAGGAGGTAACAGTTTTGACTGCAGTATGGGTTGCAAACAGAGAAGTTCCACTTATAAACAGATCAGGACTCTTGAAGGTTGTCGAGCCAGGACTTCTAGTTCTGCAAAACGATACCGATGGTGTCATCATATGGTCTTCTAACAAATCACGACCTGTGAAAACTCCAGTTGCAAAATTGCTCGACTCAGGAAACCTTGTTGTGAAAGAAACAAATGATGATGATCCCGAGAATTTCCCCTGGGAAAGTTTTAATTATCCGACTGATACAATGGTCTCAGGAATGAAGTTTGGTTGGAACTTTAGAACAGGACATGAAGTATATCTCTCATCATGGAAGAGCAATGATGATCCGTCTTTGGGAGATTTTACATATCACTTTGATCCTACTGGCTATCCACAACTTGTGCTGAAAAAAGGTTCAGCGGTGCAGTTTAAAAGTGGACCTTGGAATGGACTCCGCTATAGTGGAACACCAAACTTGAGGAAAAATCCTATTTACAAATACGGAGTAGTTCTAAATAAAAACGAGGCCTACTATTTTTTTGAGATTCTGAACAAATCAGTTATTTCAAAAAGTACTTTGACTGCAAGTGGTGTTGGACAGCGCTCGACATGGATTAATCGAACACAGGGGTGGGTGGTTTATCTTACTGCTCCAACAGACAATTGTGACATTTATGGATTATGTGGTACATATGGTAGTTGCAATGTTGCGAATTCTCCGGCTTGTGGATGTTTCAATAAGTTTTTGCCTAAAAATCCAGATGAATGGTACAATGGATATTGGTCGAATGGGTGTGTTCGCAGAACTCCCTTGAATTGTCAACAAGGAGATGGCTTTCTCAAATATTCTGGTATTAAATTGCCAGATACACAATATTCCTGGTATAACGAGAGTACGACACTCAGAGAATGCAAGGTAGAATGTTTAAAGAATTGCTCTTGTACAGCTTATACTTACTTGGATATAAGCAAAGGGGAAAGTGGATGCCTACTTTGGTTTAAAGACTTAATTAACATCAAAGAACTATCTGAAGCAGGTGAAGATATCTACATCAGAATGGCTTCTTCTGAATTAGGTAACAATTTAATATATAAATCTCAAATCTTTCCTATATAGATGATCTGTATACTTCTCAATTTCAAGGTTCTATATCATTGAAAACATACTCATTTTATTTGGATAAATTTTTTTGCAGAGTTAGAAGGGAGGAAAAGAAAAGTTCTTGAAGTAGGTTTGCCGTTGGCCATAGGAATGGTTCTTATTGGGCTTAGTCTGATGCTTTATCTTCGAAGAAGGAAGATAAGAAATCACAGGCTCAGAACAGGTAGTAAGAAAAATCTACCATTTTCTACTACAGACAATTGGAGAAACCAAGCTTATCCATACACAGCTAATTGAAATCCTTCCTTTGCTTTTCTCTATCATGTTACATCCAATTCATCACTTTTGTTTCAGGGAGGCTGGAAGACAACTTTATGGACCGTGAAAATGATGAAAGTCAAAACAAAGACATAGAACTGCCGCTGTTTGATTTATCTACAATAATTAAAGCTACAGATAATTTTTCAATTAATAACAAGCTTGGAGAGGGTGGATTTGGACCTGTTTACAAGGTAATATATATTTTTTTTCATTTTTCCTTTAACAGGGCAGGCACCACACTTGGATAGATGCTCTCAGATATTTATCTTGTGTCCAAAATTTTTGGATGATCAATAAATGACAGTATCAAATATTTTGTTCGCATAATCATTTGGAATTTTACTATTCTTTTTAATGTGAAATTAAGTCTTTTAATACACAAAAATATATCAACGTCACACTAGGTCACATGAAAAGTGAGTGGAAGATGATATGCAAATTGCCGTTTTGCAAAACAAATACCTTTTACATGTATAATTTCTGATATAAGGCCTACTGGAGGAGGGGCAGGAAATTGCTGTCAAACGGCTATCTAGAAATTCCCTCCAAGGACTCGATGAGTTCAAGAATGAAGTTATCTGTATAGCTAAACTACAACATCGAAATCTCGTGAAACTTCTAGGATGCTGCATTAAAGGAGAAGAAAAGATGTTGATTTATGAATACTTGCCCAATAAAAGTCTTGACTTGTTTCTATTCGGTAAGAAATATTCACTTCGCACTATTATCTCCACAGCTAATTCTATCAGGAGTACCAGTTACACTTAATGACAGAAAGAAGTTTCATACACATTTTTCAAGTCCTGAAGATAAAATTTTTCGATCAATTGTAATATAGGGTGCAGAAAATTATTCTTTTGCAACATGTGAAGTTTCATGCTCCTGTGTGCTTGAAGTTATGTCATTATAGATTTTGGATTTGATTACTCATTTCCAATTACCCAACAAATTATCCTCATGAGAAGAGAGTTTTTTGGCAGATCCAATGCGAAGTGCAGTATTTGATTGGCCTAAGCGCTTTCACATTATAAATGGTATTGCACGGGGACTTATGTATCTCCATCAAGATTCCCGTCTCAGAATCATCCATAGAGACCTCAAAGCTAGTAATATTTTGCTAGATTCTGATATGAACCCAAAGATATCAGACTTTGGAATGGCTAGAAGTTTTCGAGGAAACGAGACTGGAGCTAATACGAACCGAGTAGTTGGAACATTGTAAGAATCTCAGTCCCATAATTTATGAAATGCTATTCTATTGCTTATAAATTAATTGCCTGATAAATTTTATCATGTAGTGGCTACATGTCCCCAGAATATGCTATAGATGGCATGTTTTCTGTGAAATCAGATGTATTTAGCTTTGGCGTTTCAGTGCTTGAGATTGTAAGTGGGAAAAGAAATAGAGGATTTTCTCATAGAGATCACCACCACAACCTTCTTGGACATGTAAGTATAGTGTATACTCACAATGTAATGAAATTAGTCCCTACGGCACTTGGATTCAAAAAGATGGTCCTTTAATTGAGTTCAATAATTACAGGCATGGATGCTGAATAAAGAAGGAAGGTCTCTGGAATTTGTCGATGATTACCTTGGCATTTCACGTTAATTGTCAGAAGTGCAGAGATCCATCCATGTCGGACTGTTGTGTTTTCAACAATGTCCAGATGACAGGCCAAGCATGTCTTCTGTAGTGTTTATGCTTGGGAATGAAGTTGAGTTGCCTCAAGCTAAGCAACCTGGTTTTTTCACAGAAAGGGATTTGTTTATGGCTGAAAGTTCAAGTAGCACAAATGCACCAAGCACAATAAACCAAATGACCGTCACAGAAATGGAAGCACGATAAGCTAATAGATTACATTTGTTATGCTTACATTGCTTTTTTTGTTTTTAATATTAACTGGAATACAAAATTTTACTTCTTTTCATTACACACATTAATTATCTATTTCATTCTTTGGAGGATCTGTTTTAATTAGAAATTATGTCCAGGTTCTAGTCCTCTCATAAAGACTTCACAGTATATATGCATCAATAGTATAAACAGTGAAAGTACATACCTCCGTTCCCAAGGTGATTCTGATGTGAAATAAATCAAGCATATGTACGTAATTATGTACAACATTCATGTCAACATCCCAAAATTACTGAAAAGGCTAGGAGCCATTAAAATTTACATTCCAAGTAAGTTGTTGCAGTATACCCGTTGAACGGATGAAAATCCTTGATGGCACGCTTAATAGTTTGATATATAGTACTCAATTAAGGAATAAAATTTACATCCTTGAAGGCACGCTTATCTACAGGCTCATACATACAGCACGCTAGAACTCAACGTTGAACATGAAAATGGTTTGAATACTGAATTTTCTGCAAGTACAATTAATTTTGATAACTTATGGTTTAATTAGATGTTAATTTTGTTTGTTGGGTAAAATTCGAAACAAATTGGTGGAATTGGAAGAAAGAAACGAAAAAGGGCAAAAACGAAAGAAATTCAAAGTTCGAGGACTAAAGTGAAAACATTCAATGTTACGTTCCAGATTTTCAATATCATACTGAGACCCATTTTTAGCATATCCAACATTCGGATTGAAAAAATGCTATTACAAAACGAATTGTAGTAATTTGAGTTAGTTTTTCAACACTTTGAATTATCTAAATTGGATAGTAAGAGAGAAAGTTATGACCAAATTACCGAAAGTTGCTCAGGGGACGAACTGACGTGAGCCAGTGTGCGTCGTGGGCAATTCAGACGCAAGCTCAATGTTAATTCTGGGACCAAGCTTGTAATTCAAATTCTTATGTGTTTGGCCTGATTTTTGGACTTCTATAAATACAAAAGACGGTACTTACCTCTTTATGCACAATAATATAATAAAAATCATTAAGAATAAGAGGTCAATTTATCACTTTTGAGAGAGGATCAAACCCTAGTAAGAATTAAATGTCAATTGCATCAAGTAATTGAAGATTTCAACCTTGAATTTGAAGATCAGCATCTTTTGCATTATTTTCATGATTGAGGTGATATTTTCTATTATTCTTTCTATAATTTATTTAAAATCATGCTAGGTTTGATTCATTTTGGTATTGGATAGAGATGAATCTTATTGTTTAGTTATTTTAATTCAAGACTAGTAATTTAGTAATATTGTGTTTATTGATTAATTTTTCATATCCATTGCATTATTTAATTGATTGGCCACAAATTGAATAATTAGTTGTTTGTTGTAGTGTTGCGAGGCTTATGATAAGTTTAGAATGCAATAAAATTAAACTATGTGCAATAGATGTTGTGAATAACATTTATCTCGTGTACAATTATATAGATAATCTAAAATTCAATGCATTCTAATAGGATTCTTTGATAGAAAGAGAAATCACAAAAAAAGGTATGTTGCTGCCATTTGAATTTGGGATAGGAATAGATTCAGGTCGTGACTTGAATAGAATTAGTTTGTCTTAAAAAAGAAAGTTAAATACATTAGTGCTATTGATTGTCAATAACTATGGAAATGACTAAATTGCATGATTGAGAATTGAAATAGATAATAATAGGTGGACTTTAAATCTAATACAACCATCCATAATTTGATAAAAAAATCCAAAACTTTTACAGCTTTCTTAGATTAATTTAGCATAAATTAAATCAAAAACTATTTTGCGTTATATAATTCAAATTGCATACATAACTAATAAATTTGAATTGAATTTATTCATTGTTGGATGATAACTCATCTCATCAAATCTATTACTTGTCAACGATACTATATGCTTGCTGGATTTTACTGAACAATGGTCATTTGATACCAACTGAGTTGTGAGAATAGTTACAATGAAAGATCATCCAATCTTTTCCAGGGAGTAAGAACCTATTAAGCCTCCATTTGGCAATCATTTTTTGAGTGTTTTATAAATTCAGTTAAAATCAACGTTAATTTTAACCACAAATTTGTAACTATTACTCAATAGTATCCACACATTCTGTAAGACCCATTACTATTTCTTTTTATATATCATTTATAAATTTTCCAAACGGGCTAAATCAGTATTCAATCGCATCCCGGGTAACTGTGTAATCAATCTCTGCCGTAAATTGCTTTTGCTACCACTGTTTTCTGAGAAATTGGTTTCTTAGCTGCACTTTTAATTCTCTGAAAATAAATAAAAAAATAAAAAATGCCATTTCAAACGATAAGAACAACATCCCGCAATTGGTAAATTCAGCAAATAGGATACCAGAGTGGGGCAAAAACAATCAAGTCCGAACTCTTCACAAGAATTCTCTTTCTTTCAATCCGAAAAACAAAATAGCGCGTTATCTTCATTCTAGTGCTCATTTTTGTTCTGCATTAAGAAAATCAAACAACATTTAGAATGATTGTACAAAAAAACAACACAAGCTTGAAATAGTCGCCTCGAACTATAGCATTCAACATCTGAGAGTTGAAAGTCAAAGCTAAGGTCAAATAAATTCTAACTGGGCTAGATCTCAAGAGGTACCTAAGGATATATAGCGGGTTGGTCTTTGCCCAGTTCAACCTGGAAGCCTAGCATAATATATCTAACATATCAGATAAATTAAATTAATGTAATTTGACCTACACAAATTTATAGCTGATGTTTTCTTTTAACCTAAACTGTTAAATAAATCCATGTCAATATCGATGGAAAAAGAGAGGGGAATAGCTCCGGATACCATAGACTAGTCAGCCTTTTCTTATATCCAGTCTTCTTGAAACCATTTAAGGTGATGGTCCATGGAACTTACCTATTTATATCAATGAAATAGTGGTCATACTCGGAACTAATCATGCATAGATATTTGGAGCATAATCTTCACCTTATAACACTTCGGATTTGCCCATTGGGTGCCGTGGCTGTGATGACATTTCTCAATCCTCCTATGAATTAATCCAAGTCAAGAAGTTAAGGTGTGAAAACTGGACCTCATATTAAGTCAATATGCGTTGATTTTTATTTTTATTTTTTGGCCTAACTATTAATTTTATTAAAGAAGAAAAACATAGAGAAAGAGAGACAGAACAAGAACCATGCAGATATCAAATAAATATTTGCCCTTACCTTTTGTCATGATGACGCGGGAGCGTATAATTTGTTAATGAACAGGCGAAAAATCAGAAAGTCTAAGAAGAAAAGGATTGAGGGCATTCTGGTTTTATATTACATTGAATAAATCCCTCTATTTATAGAGTAATTAAACTAAAAGAAGTTGAAAAGGAAACAAAATTCTAATAAACTGTAATGTTAGGTATTTAATGTAATTGGCAAATCTGTGAACAAAAATGACTAAAGTTGATATGTTGTAAAAAGTCAAGGAGTAGTGTGCGATTAGTGAAAGTTATGATATTTTAGGTCTAGGGTTCGAGAATGGGAAAGAAGGAAAAACGACGCGGAATTTCGCTTGGAATTTCGCTAACTTTTCGCCAAGTTTTGGCTCAAGCGTCAGAAACAAAAACTTTATCGCTCGACTGTCACTGGACCTTCGCCCGAGCGACAGTGTTATTAAGGAAATTTTTATTTCATTTTTTAAAGGCTTTTTGTCGTGTCCATTCATTCCCTAACCTACATATAATTATTTGAACGCCTCTGAACAGTTTTCTAAGGTTGATCATTGAGCAAACACTTAGTTTTTGATATTATCTTCATCCTTTTGATATTTCAACCTTCATTGTTCATTGTGAATTGTTCTTGGCGCTAAGAAAAACATCATATCCAAAATACAAATACCGAACTGCTGCTTCCTTCATATCTGTCAGAGTTTTTGAAGATCCAGGGAGAGTTCCAATCGTTGAAGAACGCGATGTTCTTGGTGAATCCACAGGAGATAGACGATTTCACAGAGCTGAGAGTTGCAGCAGGAGAAAACAATTGAAGAGAGCTTTGAAAATTGCAGCTGGGAGTTTGTGCAAGAGCACAGAATCTAGGAGTGCTGTTGGAATTGTAGTCAGGAGATCAGATAGTACGTGTCGTCGTCTAGTCTGGTAAACTGTAAATTAAAAATCGTTTATAGTAGATTGTTGACTGGCAAAGTACCCGGAGTTTTTATCTAGTTGGGTTTTTCCGTGATCATTTCTTGTGTTCATTTATTGCTTACTAAACTGCGGTATTTCGACATAGGAATAATTGAATTTCATGCTTAACCATCTAGAAAATAATTAATAGTGTCTTGTTGCTATTTAATTGTTAAGTAATTTTTAATTCCGCATTATCACATATTCACCCCCCTCTAGGTGTTATTAGGTCGAACTACGTACTTTCAAATTGTATCAAAATATCAAGACTAATCTTATCTTATCTAATCTAATTTAATCAACATAACATATTTGGAATCAAATTCTACTTTTAAAATCATATTTAAACAATACTTGTATTTTTATCTTTATCCTTATCTTGATCTCCATCATTTCTTCTCGATTGAGAGAACTCAATTTTGACAAGTTAGACTGGAAGTTCATTCTCTAAGGAGGTCGATTTTTTTGTCTTGACCAAGTATCTGTATTGAATCTTGGACAACATCATCTTGCTAAACTCATACCAAGAAGGGATGTCTTTCTTAAAAACCAAGTATCTTAATTGATCATGTGACGTCAATTGAATCTGCAAATCATTCCCAAGAATATTAATATGATCTGACCAAGGATATGATCTCTCATTCTGACCAAATATCGATAAGGAACTCTAAAAAGAAACAATTTATGCAACTCGTTGACAAAGTCTTCAACTAGTTGTGCATAATAAAGAGCACAAGAAACTAGCACCGGAGATTGGCGTGTATAAGAAAATGATTGCGACATTAAAGGCTTGAATGGTCCAGATAAGGAAACAATCCTTCTAAATCTAAAATATAACTTTCATTCAAGAGTGATGGTCAGTCAAATTGGTTATCTTTATATGAATGTTCAAAAGCTCTTTTCTTAACATGTTTAGAAAATTGAGTTAAAGAGACACACTAAAGTGTAATAATCACCAATGAAGTCTCCTAAGCTATATTGCAAGTCAAATGATTGAAAATAATTTATCTTTATATCTTGACATAAAATTTAGGAACATTGACAACAAAAAGATGAGCAAGACAATATGCCGATAATTAGTAAGCAACATCCTAATATCAATAAGAAAAGTGTGAAATTGAATAACAGCGTTGGAAAACAATGTGGCAACCCAGGGAGTATCATGCACTTGAGGTAATACAAAAATAAAGTCAATATGAAAGTCATGCAAAAGACTAGGTGATATCTATCTTGGCACAATATCGATGACACGTGAAATGTTTGACTTTGGTGACAATGCTATAGGTAATTCCTCAACTATGTTAGTGTTAAGAGTATCAACTACGGGTGCGAACGCTATATGGGACACAATACACTGTTCTGGACTCTCAACTTCTGTGGAAATGGAAGAAACAACTAAACTATAATCATCTAAACAAATCCCTAAAGATTTTTATAGATTGCGACAAATAAAGTTTGATCGTGTTAGCACACTTCAAAAATTCTTTCTACAACATTAAACGTAACTAGATAACTTGATCTTTTTTTTTTTTTCATTTGGAACCATTGGGTGCCGTGGCTAAAATGACAATTTCTCAATCCTCTTACGAATTAATCCAAGAAAAGAAGTTACGGTGTGAAAACTGGACTTCATATTAAGTCAACATGCGTTTATTATTATTATTATTATTATTATTATTATTATTATTATTATTATTATTATTATTCCCTACCTATGAATTGTATTAAAAATGAAAAAACACAGAGAAAGAAAGAGAGACAGGACAAGAACCGTGCAGATATCAAATAAATATTTGCTCTTACTTTTTGTCATGATGACGTAGGAACATATAATTTGTTAATGAACTATTGAGTTTGGAACACAATGAATTAATTTTATTTATGAAAATTGTATAATTTTTACAAAACAACTTTTTTCTCTCACCAAACACCAGTATGTTAAGATTTGGGGTTCCATCTTAAAAGGTCAACATTATTAAGAGGAGTAACTCAATCCTTTATAAGTTGATTTATGTTTACATCTTTATTCGATGTGGGATTCTATCCCTTAATATGCCCCCGCAAGATGGTGGCTCGTTTGAGCAGACGAATCTTGAAATTTGTATGCTCACTTTTGGAGTTTTAACCGGATCAATTACTCGTTAGAGCTTAATGAGCTCTGATACTATGTTAAGAATTGGGGTTCTCTCTTAAAAGGTCAACCTTATTAAGAGGAGTAGCTCAAACTCTTATAAATTGGTCTATGTTCTCATCTTTATTCGATGTGGAATTTTATCTCTAACATGCCCCGGCAAGATGGTGGCTCTTTTGAGCAGACCAATTTTAAAATCCGTATGCTCACTTTTGGAGTCTTAATCGGATCGAATTGTTCATTAGAGTTTAATGGGCTCTGATACCATGTTAAGATTTAGGGTTCTATCTTAGAAAGGATATTAGGCCTAACTCAACCTAACAAAACCGGCTTGTTAGGGGAGGATTGCCCCCATCTTATTAAGTGGATCGTGTAAATATCACCAACCAATGTGGAACTCTAATACGCCCTCTCAGGCACAATGTAGACCATGCCAAACAACTATGAACCAATCGATATTGAGTGTACCTAACATTGCAAAATTGGGCATGCTCTGATACCATGTTAAGATTTGGGATTCCATATTAAAATGTCAACCTTATTAAGAAGAGTAATCCAATCCTTTATAAGTTGGTTTATGTTTACATCTTTATTCGATGTGGGATTCTATCCCTTAACACAGTACACGCCACCCTCAATTTCTTTCTTAATCACACTGCCAGTCCACTATTTATATTCTCTCACACTACTTTCTTTCTTCTCTCACATGCCTTTCTTTCGCTCATCTACACAATACAGTTGAACACACACGGATATATATAGGCAGAGGAGTTAGTGAAATTGTTGCCTTCCTTTGTCATGTAAATTCTAGTATAGTGGTGGAGTTTAGATTATTGTTGCATTCTAGTTTCTTCACCATCGGCAGCTACAGGGAACACTCTAGAATTGAAGTAGTTTAAGTAATCATCACCTATTTATCCGTAAAATTCTTGGACCTTCCCTAAGTTGGTGATGATATCTTCATGAAGAAGAGAAAAATCAGAAAGCAAGGTGTCTAAGAAGAGAAGAATTGGGGCAAAGAGTAATCATTTTTTATTCATATACCCCTCTATTTGTGGAGTAAATAAACTAAAAGAAGTTACAAGGAAACAAAATTCTAAACTATAACAGTATCAAAATAACAAAATTAATCTTATCTAATCTAATTTAATCAAAATAACATATTTGGAATCACCTCTACTTTTAAAATCTTATTTAGATGATAATTCTATTTTTATCATGATCTCCATCTCCTCGGCTGGAAGAACTCGATTCCAACAAGTTAGACTGGAACTTCATTCTCCAATGCAGTCGATCTTTTGTCTTGACCAAGTATCTGTATTGAATCTTGATCAACATCATTTCGCTGAACTCATACCAAGAATTCAATCTTTCTTAAGAACCAAGTATCTGAACTTATCATGTGACATCAACTAAATCTGCAAATCATCCCCAAGAATATGATCTAATCAAGGGGATGATCTCCTTCTAACCAAATATCAATAATGAACTCTAAAAAGCAACAACTTATGCAACTCATCCACAAAGTCTTCAACTAGTTGTGCATATAATGAGGAGCAGAAGGGTCTAGCACTGGAGACTGACCTATATAAAAAAATGATTACAGCATTAAAGGCTCGAATGGGCCCACATAAGGAAACAATCTTTCTACATCGAAAATATAACTTTCATTCAAAATTGATGGGCAATCAAATTGGTTATCTTTACATTGATGTTCAAAAGCTCCTTTCTCAACGTGTTTAGAAAATCGAGTTAAATAGACGCGAACTAAAGTATAATAATCACCAATGAAGTTTCCTAGGCTATAATGCAAATCAAAATCAAGTTCAAAAGTTTAATGATTGAAAATAATTTATCCTTTTACCTCGACATAAAATTTAGGAACATTAACAACAAAAGGAAGAGCTAACACCAAGTGTGCAATCGAATAATAGCATTGGAAAATAACATGGCAACCCGGGAAGTATCATGCAGTTGAGGTAATACTAAAATAAAGCCAATATGAAAGTCATGCAAAAAAAGTAGGCAATATCAATTTTGGAATGATGTCGATGATACACGAAATGTTTGACTTTAGTGGTAATGCTACAGGCAATTCCTCAACTATACTACTGTTAAGTGTATCGATTACGGGTGTGATCACTATATGGTGGAACACAATGCACTATTCTGGACTCTCAATAATGTGAAAAGGGAAGAAACAACCAACTATAATCATCTAAACAAATTCGCAAATATTTTTTTATAGATTGTGACAAATAAAGTTTGATCACCATCAGCACATTTTTCAAACATTCTTTCTACACATTAAATGCAATTGGAAAAGTTTGATCAATGTTTTCATTTGAAACCATTGTCATTCTTTCTTTATTTGGTACAGTTTGTATAGGACTCACCTATTTGTTGTCTGATATAGGGTAAATGATTCCAGCATCAAATAATTTCAACATTTCTTCTCTCACAGCCTCTTGCATTTTCGGACTTAACATGTGCTGATCCTCTACAAAATGCTTATGTTAAGGGATAACATCCCACATAAAATAAAAATAAAAATATAGACCAACTTATAAGAGTTTGGGCTACCTCTCTTAACATGGTATTAGAGCTCATTAAGTT
This sequence comes from Fraxinus platypoda, assembly GCA_903798405.1. NCBI lineage: Eukaryota > Viridiplantae > Streptophyta > Magnoliopsida > Lamiales > Oleaceae > Fraxinus > Fraxinus platypoda. Next base: position 3,616 of record CAIGRT010203736.1, on the reverse strand, counting down.
TTAACGAACAATTTTATTAGATTAAGACTTAAAATGTGTACACAGATTTTCAAGATTAGTTTGCTCAAACGAGCCACCATCTTTCAAAGACATGTTAAGGGATAAAATTTCATATCGAATAAAAATGAAAATATAGACCAACTTATAAATGTTTGAACTACTCCTCTTAATAAGGGTGATCTTTTAAGATGGAACCCCAAATCTCCATTAGAATCTTATGCATGCAAAGAGAAGGGTTGATCCCTTTTATGCCAAAGATTTTCCATCCTATTGTTATTTTATGATCTCGAAGTATACTCAACAGCTGATCTTCTCTTGATAAGAGAATTTGAGATGATAATTCGAAGTCTTTTTTCTTTCCTAAGTAGGCATGTTGTAAGTGGATTGGTAACCGTTTTAGCTCAAGTATGGGAGCTTTTTGAATGGAAGATGGAGGCTTTGTAGGACCTTTCTCAAGCTCCAACATTGACTACTTGAAGAATGGTGGATTTGCTTCCAAGTAGCGAACAAATTCTTTTGATACTTCTAAATTTGATGGCAGATCTTCAGAATGTAACAAGCAAGCCTCAAGCGGGTCTTGAGGATGATCAAATATGAATGGCTTTGTCATTATTTTTTCTGTCACATCAATCTGAAAATATGAATGTGGTTCAGCTTGAAATTTGAATGCCTTGAAGACATTGATCATTATTTCCTCTTCATTTAACCTCAATATCAACTGCCCATTCTGCACATCTATAAGAGCTCTGCAGTAGCCAAGAATGGACGTCCTAAGATAAGAGAGATTTCTTTATCTTCTTCCATGTCCAGAAAAATAAGGTAGAATGGGAATATGAACCTGTCAACCTTAACCAATATGTCTTCAAAAATACTACAAGGGTGTTTAATTGAATTGTGAGATAGCTGCATTGAAACTATAGTAGCTTGTACTTCTCCCAAATTTAATTTCCTAAAAAGAGAAAGAGGTATCAAGTTAATATTATCTCCTAAATCACACACAATGTCTTATCAATATGTTTGTTACCAATATTTAAAGGAATAGTAAAACTCTAAATCTTTACCTATTCTTTAGGATTAATCTTAGTGTTGCTTCGTAAGGTCCCTTGAGTTCTACTTGATAATACAGTTGCATTTGCCCCATTTGATTTTCCTAATTTTTTAAGCTTGTTGCTTTGTAAAGTAGTATAATTTTTGGTATTGAGTGATTAAGTCCTCCAACGTTGGCTTTCTCTCTTGAAGTTGTTGGAAACCTGATGGTCTTCCTTGATAATTTCTCCCTTGTCCTTGGCCTTGATTATTAGCCAACGAGAAATTTTGATGATTCCTCTACCCCCAATTATGTGTTGAAGTGGGGGTTATTCTGTTACCTCTGATTTTTTTTGCATTTTGATCTCTTTAGGTTGGATTATATGCATGAAGGCTAAAGGGCAACCGTATTTGTATGATTTGCCCTGCACCCTTCACAAACTGGTGTAGGTTGGTGTACTGTGTTTACAGTCAGAAAGATTGTGTAGTTTCTTCATTTGGACTGCTAATGTTGATACTGCATCGTGAACTTTTACATCGTGTCATTCCAAGAAACTATGCTCCCGACAGTTAAGGAATGTAGCAAACTCTTGTGCTATTTTCAAGATGTGAGGGAATAAACACATTCAAAAGATATCGGTTGATATCCCTTCATGACTAATGACTTTACAAAATAGTAGGAAATCTCAAACATGTTCTTGTAGATTTTTGCTTGTTTTTCTAAAGAACCTAATGTCTTGATAATTTTGGAACAAATTAATAACATCTTCAGAAGATGGAAATTAGCCTTCCTGAAAGGAAAATATCTAATGCTACATTGAATAGGAGCCGAAATAAGGATCACTTAGTCTCCAACTAACATATCGCCATAGTTGGAGAATGGTCTTGGCTAAACTGGTTGTATTGGCTGAGCTGCAACAACTAATTTTGAACTTGATTTTGATTTTCTAGTCATTTCCCTTGTTGTTCTATGTTCTCTTCTACTTCGTATGAAAGTTATTTCGATCTTGAGATCTATTGAAAGAAGCTCGATCTCATCAGAATCTTGCATAATCTTCTAATGGAGCCTGAAAAGAACAAAACACAAGAGAAGTTAGGTTTTGTGATGAATAGCCTAAACCAATAAAAAATTCGAATCCAAATGTGAGATAATGAACTCAGTTTTAAAACTTTATTACCCAGCAATTGTGCCAATCTCCAAGCATATGGGATCATTGACAAGTAACAATGTGATGAGAAGAGTATTGTCCCACATGAATTAAATCTTAAATGATTTGTGTTAATTCTTTATCAAATTCGAATGTTTTAACAAAAAGAGAGGATTTATTAATTCTAAATTATTCGGTCGAACTATATCAATGCATTGGTTTGTATGAATCTATGAGATAAATGTATTGGACTTACGAATCTACATATTGACGTTCTATTTTCAATTCTCAACTTATGTAATTTAGTGTGATTTATGATTCGTGACAATTGATAATCCATTTTTATCTAACTATTTTTTTCGAGGTAAATTTAACATATTCTAAGCAGAACCTAGTTATATCCTTTGTAGAGTAACCAATTAACATATACGATTATCTAAATGATTATTCATGTCATACATGTTATTCTTAGTATCTATTGCCACGTGTTAACCTTGCAGTGTTTTAAACTTATTGTGAACCTCCTAGTACTACAACAAACAATTAATTATCTAATTGATGATCAAGCAATCAAATAAGGAAAGATTCATGCAAGATAAACAAAAAAAAAACACAAATACACTAAACTACTAGTCTTTGAATTAAAAATAGGTAATCAATGATTTCATCTTAATCCAATACAAAGGAGAATTTAGCCTAGCATGTTTCTATATAATTTACACAAAGATTTATGAAAAGACATCACTCAAAAAATTGAAAAATACAATAAGCTTGATGGAAAATCAATCTCTTGTTCTTGATCTTGATTCCCATGCTTTGAATCTTCAAACATCTATGTTAATTTTTGTTTAATCCATTTCTAGTCTTCTTGTATATGATAGAATACGTGGTGTTCCATTTTCTGCCTCTAGAATTAGGTTAAATTGTGGCCAAAAGTTCTTCCTATGTAAAGTTTCAACTGTAGAAGGAAACTGGCTCGTTTGCCCAGAATATAATCATGCGTTTGCATGGTAGAAGAGTTGGTGTTCGCATGGTTGATATAATTTAGCCTTGGGTTGCCAAAATACTTGCGATTGAATGGCATTGGTACTTTGTGACCAACTTGCAATTGGTCCCTGAATTTCCTCCCAAGGTTTGATTTGGTCGTTTTTCTTGCAATTTCAGCTCTATCTCTCATTCACTTCCAATTGATTTCCTATATTCTTCAATCATCAATATTTGGTCTGAATAATCTTTTGAATGTTTACACTTTGGTCTGTAAACTTTGGATTCTTCATTTTTTCCCTCGAATTTCGTTCTTTTCCTTCAATTTCACCTCCAAGCATTGAGTTTCACCTAACAAATAATATGTACACAAAATTAGGCAAATACTTTATCAAAATTAAATAACATACCATCATTTGATGCATTATATGAAGCCGGGCAAAATAGTGATTATTCTG
>CAIGRT010203721.1:0-10353 GCA_903798405.1 Fraxinus platypoda | reverse complement strand
TTTTTTTTTTTTTTTTTTCTTTTTATGTTTTTCAAGGACTATTTTTTTCTTATTTTAGTACTTAACAATATTAGGAATTAGTATAGATTTTATCCTAGAATAACTTCGGTCATAGAATATCAGTATTAAATTTGATCATGTAACACAAACAGATGATATTATTTCAGTGATAGAAGTAGTTGGCTTTTCAGTGGCTAGGCTTGCAGATTCATTCGAAGATAAACTTTGTTTTCTGGTTGTGTTAATAATAATGCATATTTACTAATTTTCTTAACCTCATTCCCTGATTTTGCAGATATTTGGATTCATTGATGTGGAGAAGATCGGTAAAATAACATTTAAGCAGGTAACTTGTTACTGTTCATATTGGCGCATATTAGTGACATTATGTTCCACGCACTTCTGTATTTCCAGAGGCACCTAAATTCTAGTCTCATGCATTTTTAGGAACTGTGCAAAAGTAACCAAAAGGAAATTCAGAGATATTTGTTCAAGTTTTTTATATAAATTTTGAGATTAAGGCATAATTTATCATGCCTTGAGATTAAGTGCTTGTTTGGATAAAATTATAAGTTCCTGAAATTATAATGTTATAGAAACGTGTGGTGGATTAGTGGGTAGTAGTTGTGGGTCTTACGAAATGTGTGGTTAAATGAAGGTATGACTAAATTACAAAGAAATTATAATGTTTCCCATACGTGAACTAAGGTTTTTTACCATGCAATACTTACGCTACTTTTGTGCATGTTGTTTCAGTACCTGCTTGGCTCAGCCCACATCTTGAAGCAGCCACTCTTCAAACAAGCTTGTGAACTAGCATTTACTGAATGTGATATTGATGGGAAGAATTGCATTTTGAAGCAAGAGGTATATATGGATTTTCTCTTAGTGTCCTTGACACTTCATTGTTTTAACTTGTAGTGTCATGATTTCTGAATGCTTTTGTGACAGTTAAGAGATGCAGTTACACTTGCAGTCCCAAACATGAGTGAAGATGAGGTGGGTGAAGGAAGTATCTGCACATGAGTTTTACTTTTTATTTTCCTTATAAAACCGTGGAGCCTAACGAATCATTTTTGAATCACATAGAACAGGACTTAAAAGAGATTCTCAAAATAAGTAATTTTTGATTACTTGGAAAAATGGCTTTTTGGTTAATAATTTTTATAGCTCTTTAACTAAATCGAACTTTGGATTGTGAAATGAGTATTGTATAATTTCTATAATTTTCAATCTCTCTTCTCCCAGTTTAAATATTCTCGATTTGAGACTTGCAGATCTCTGGGCTTCATAGTTTATTTGATGTGGACGGCGATGGAAGAATCAGCAAATATGATTTCCTCTCTTGTTTAAAAAGACATCCATTGCTAATAGCACTTTTTTCACCCTGGTTATGGCTCAAAGGTTTGTCCATAGCTGATCATAGATAGGTTATTACAGGAGGTGTTTTAGTGGATGAATGATGAATGATGCTCAAAGTTTTAGCTTTTTTGTGAATGATTGTGGGGTGTATTTCTATGCCATTTGAAATGTACCATGGTACAGTTGGATTTTTCTTTCGAGTTTTGTATCCTACAACTACAAGATAAAGAGAGTTGATTGTATTGACATATTATTATAGTATTATTGCCTTTAGCTGGATCCTTTACACTGTGCTCGGTTATCTGCTACTTGTACTATGGCCACCAAAAGTAGATTTACATCTTTCTTATTGAAAGCTTGAAATTTTATAATATAGAGGGAGAGGGAGAGGGAGAGGGAGTGTACCCCTCCCCCCCCCCCACCTACTTGCTGGTTGGTGGGGTTAAGCTGAACCAGCTCACTAACTGTTTGTCGGCCACCATTTTTTTTTCTTTATTAAGAAAAACTATAATGACAATTAATTGTTTTTTTTTCGCAAAGTAAGATAGTAACCGTGTGGTCAGAACATTTCAATTTTGTAACAAGTGTTTGATAAAATCAATTTGAAGTTCTAAATGGCCTCAAATAAACATCCTTTTATTTTATAGTTGAAGATGCAAAAAGAGACGACGGTACCAGAAAATAAGAAATAAGCACTTACCCTACTAAGCTAAAGAAGCAAAGATTGATCATCGTCGCTAAACGGGATGCTTTGAGAAGGTAGTCGTTGAACAACTGGCATAGGCAACTCCCAAGTAACATCAGTGGTGCTGTCTTCATGTGGTTCTCGAGGCATTGCAGTGTGTTGAAGCTGTAAAGCATATTCTAAGTCCCACAACACGTCGACCATATTAGGCCTATCGACCCCACATTCTTGCAAACACCTCTCAACTGTATCCCCAAATTTCCTTAGCGAGTTAGGATTAATTTTCCCCACAAGCAAAGGATCCACGATTTTCTCTAACTGTCCCTGCTTTTGCCTGGAAATCCCCCATTCAGCTAAGCTGATTTGCTCATGTGGAAGCAAGTTGTTGATGACAGGTCTTGCACAAAGCACTTCAAGAAGTACCACCCCAAAAGAGTAAACGTCGGATTTTTGTGTAAGTTCCAAGCATCTGCAGTACTCGGGATCAAGATATCCAAAGCTGCCTTTGACATCAGTAATTACATGAGTTTGATCAAGAGGACCTGATCGTGAAAGGCCAAAATCAGCAACTTTAGCCACATAGTGTTCATCGAGCAAGATGTTTGTCGATTTGATATCCCTATGGATGATTGCCCCATTAGAACCAGTGTGAAGGTAGTGTATACCTTTTGCTGCACCAATGCAAATTTCAAGCCTTTCACTCCAAGATAATTCAGAAAGCGAAGTGGATTTCCCCGAGTCGCCCCTCAAAATGTACAGATGATCTCTCAAAGTACCTTTCTCCATAAACTCGTAAACAAGTATCATTTCAGACCTTTCTTGACAATATCCAATCAACGAAACAAGATGCCGGTGGCGAATTTTGGATAAAATCATTATTTCAGTTTGAAACTCGGGAAGACCCTGTCCACTTCCTGGCTCACTCCTTTTTATAGCCACTTTTCTACCGTCCCGAAGTAATCCCTTGTAGACTTTACCAAAACCCCCCTCGCCAATCATCAATTTGGAGTCGAAATTTTTTGTGGCATAGACAATGTCAGACAAGGACACCTTCAAACCGAGGTTTAAATCAGCAAGATGGGATCCATTAACAGTTCTATCGGTTGTATTACTATGTGAATTCCCCCCATAGAGATATTGCAATGGCAAATCAAAACTTTCAGCAGGCTTCGTTTTTTTCCGTTTCAAAACAATAAATAACACGCCTAAAAAGATGAAAATTATCACTGCACCTCCTATACATGAACCAATGATTGTAGACGAGCTTTTTTTTGTATCTCCCTTTGGAGCCGAACCCGTGTCCTTGACAAGCTCCATGATTTCAACTCCATTTAGAAAGGATGTATTATGATGTGGATCACTTGGCCCAATACTAATTTTCAGAAAACCGGAATCATCCGAATCAACTACAATATGAACGAAGAAAGGAGCAGCATTTGTTCCAGTACTCTTAAATGGATTTATTCCAGTACTGAAATTACCATAGATGGAGAGATTGAATTCGAGGCGTTCGTTTGAGGTTTGGGTAACAATGTCACAGAAATGAACCCGAACAAAGTGTGTAGCTCTTTTCTTCACATCGAAATTCCATGAAATGTTGAAATTATTGTTTGGCCTACTTTCATTTGTGTTCATTAGCTTGGCAGTCCTGTAAACAGAATCAGGGGCATCAAACACGGTGGCTTGTCCATTCACGCGGCCTATAGGGCTATCGGTAGAAACGTTGTTTATTGCCGAATCCTTGTTGAACAAATAAGCATCATCAGGTATCCAACTCCTCAACAAGGTGTCATTATTTGGCATAATATATGGTCCGCCAACGTTAATCCTATGAATTACAAGTAAAGGGCTAGACAACGGTAACGGACCCTTGCAGTCTGCATCGTTTCCTTCTGGAGTTATACAATCAAGAATGAACTTAAGTGGGGTAAGAAAAAATTCAATTGCATTGACAAACGCAAGAGAATTCTGGGGTAAGAAATGAATCTTTAACTTTCCAGAGGTATTAATATTGAGGAAGAACTCTTTGATGACCGGTAAACTACTGCCGTTTTTGACACTGAAATTCGATAAAAGAGAAAACCCAGAAGCCAAAATATTGAATTGAGCGTCGAAGAGATTTTCCTGCGAGGAAAAGGGAAAGAAATGGAAACGTACCATATAGGTGCCATTTTGGACTTCATCTAGCTCATACCAAGATGGTTTCTTGAAAATTCTGGCACTTTGATAGAGTTGCAGAGCTGAAGTAGGATCTTTATTAATTATGCTGATTTCGTGGGAGGACAAGGTGAAAGTGCTGCGATTCTCATCGCCGATGAAGGTCCGACGGTCGAACGTGAAGCTAGAAGCTGAACCGCAGTTGATGAAGTACTTTTCAGGCAAAACATAACCCGAGGCCAGAGAGAAAATAGAAGAAAAGTGAGAGAAACAGAAGAAAAAGAGAAGCAGAAATCTTGTGGAACAGAAATTTTTCCAGAGTTAATCTCACTGATGGAGAATTAGTGTTTACTGATATGGTATAATTGGTGTGCAGGGATGAATAAATGAAGAGGAAATTGCACTGGATGTCAATTTTTGGATGATAATAAGACAGTGCATGTAAGAACATGGGTGTTGGACGGAGTTGACTTGACGCTTGACTTGTTGTTGCTTCTTGTTTAATTTTTGATTCCAAAATGAGAATAATTGAGGATTTTTTTTTTTAATTCTTAACCTCCAGCAGTACTTTTTGCTCATTCACGTTGGAATGTTTTAACTACAGGTATACCATTGCCCCCACCTTTGGTGCATCAACCATGCTACGTGAACATATTCAATGACATAATTTAGAACAGGGACGTGTCATTCTTTCATTTGACAATTAGGAAAAAAAAAAGCAGTCAAACAAGTGCTTTTATTCTTGGTGCATTGGTTTAGTGGACAAATACTAACAATCAATATCCACTTATTTTCATCAAGAATCGAATGCATCTATATTTTATGACTACAACTATCTAAATCTGTTGGTGTAAGTCGACTCTACTGAAGTCACGTCTTCTTAAACAAAGTGAGTAATTTGAGATAGACTGTTATTTGAAGGTATTTGATTGTGATGCAAATCAAGTTAACATGTTCTATTTTACTTTAGAATGTGATTAAGTTTGTGATTCACGGTATTGTGTGAAAGTCCGACAGAGTATACTTTTGAATTGCCCCGTAAATTCAATAGGAATCCTTCTCAAATTTTAGTTTACCATTTTCAAATGGTTATTCAAAATTAAGTTCAATATTTACTTTTACTCATCTTTTCGAGGCTTTCGCCGTAAATTCTACCTCTTGCGAGGCTTTCATAAAATGCACAAAGCTAAAACCTTGAGGCACATTCGTGAGGCTTACACATCGAGGGGAATAAAACACGTGCTTATTTGTCTTGCATATTCTTGATATTTTGTTATTGATCTTAGCATTTTTGGCCATTTCCTTATAGTCTAAAATGTTTTGTGATTTATTTTCTTTTCTTTTCTGTGTCTTACTTGGAAGGGAAGGGATGGAGAATACCCCACGATAGGGAGTGGAGAATATGACAAAGAATGAGGAGAAAGTAAGAGTGATGAGGAGGAAGATGTTGATCATTTCTTTAAAGATCCTATTTTACTATTGTTTCATGATTACCAACTCGAGAACTTATTATTATTATTGTATTTTTACATCATTTTGAATATTTTATTAATTTTTCTCGTAATTTGTCACTTATTCATCGCCTCACAATAATAAAATGTCTCAATACCCGACTGCTTTTTTTCAAATTATGCCTTTTCTATTCCCCACAAGGGATAGGATCCCAATGTGCACATTGGAGAGTTTGAAAATGCATTTATCATAACTTCCGTTTTAGTTTTTGGGTTCTGAAAAAGATTAAGAAGTTTTATTTTAGATGAATTTAACTTATTAAATCACAAATTTCAACTAGAGTTCAATAGATACTAGAAAGGTACCATTTAACATTATAATACTTGTTATGGGGCTTACCTTTTTAACTACATATACTGTTTTTACCGATATATGAAATAAAATGGTTAAATGACATTGACTATATTAAAAATTTTAATGCTCAACAAATACCCGAAATATGCAACAACGAAAAGAACGTTGTGTAGTGATAATTGTGTATTACGTGCTTATCATGCTATTAAACTTGATAAATATTGTTAATTGGATGGATTTCTACATAAATGCAGTGTAAATATGATAATTTTTTTGTAGGTAAAACTCGGACTTGGATGTGTTTGTAGTGAAAATGGAAGGTTTTTGAGTTTTAATTGAAATTGATTCGAAGCAATATAAGGCCAATCAAATTGTACATGATTGATAAGAAGTATTGAGAGAGCAAACAAATGAAATTCACAAGTATCGAGAGTGAAATTCAATAATTTAAAAGTTTGGACACTAAGAGGGGTGTATTCAATTGAGACTTTGGAAAATTTTCAATGACTTTTTTAAGTGTTGACTTATGTGGATTTTCTAGAGATTTGTATGGAAGTAGTGAAAGTCATTTGTAGACTTTTATAAATTTCCATTTTAAAACTTTTAGGGTCCGTTTGATCGCAAAAGTGGAATTTAGGTGGAAATAAAATGAATTCCAGGGAATTGAATTATCTAGAATTGTTATCTTGGGAATTGTCAATTAATTGTATTTGATTGGTATAATTTTTCACCTGAAAAATGTTGAAATTTTGGATCTTTTGGTGTGCGTTTGAGTTTTTTTTATGAAAATTGTCCATTAAAGAGAAATTTTTTTTTTAACAATTGTCCATAGAATTTATTTTCATTGCAAAAAAAATATTAATTTTTAAAAAAAAAAAAAAAATAAAGTAACCTGGTGGAAATAGTGATGGCAAAAAAGCTTGCCGGCTCGGACGGCTCGGGCTCGGCCAGTAAAAAGCCTAAGCAGAGCCCGGCTCGGGCTCAGTTCCACCGAGCCAAAGCTCGGGCCGAGCCCCATTTTGGGGGGTCGGCTCGAGCCCGGGCCGACCTGTGTTTAGGAAAAAAAAGTAAAAAAAAATAAAAAATTACTGCGTTGCTGGCAGACAGCTGCCTTTGCAGGCAGGCAGCAGTCACAAAAATAATTTTTTTTTTTTTTAAATAATAATAAAGCAGAGCCGGCTCGGCTCGGCTCGTAAAGGTCCGAGCCGAAGCTCGGGCCGAGTCTAATAATTTTGGCCAAGCTTTTGCTCGGCTCGGGCCCAAAAAAGCTCAAGCCGAGCCCGAACTTTTTTTTCGGCTCGGGCTCGGCTTGGCTTGTTGACATAGCTAGGTGGAAATTGGTTTTCTACAAAACCAAGGAAATGGTAAGTGTGTGAGCCAAATCAAGACAAAGTTTGGTTATCAAACAACACTTTTTTGGGAAGATGAAATTTTATTTCCAATTTCCATGGAAAATCCTCCAAATCAAACAGGCCATTAGAGACTTTAGTAAAATTCAAAAGACTTTGGAAAACTTTCATTTGAGATAGAATTTATGTGAATCTAGTGCAATATTATGAAATTATCACATACGAGGTGATACTTTTCACAATTTTCCCTTCTCCTTCATTTCCCCCCCATATAATAAAAAAATATTTTAAAAAGAATAAAAATTGAACACATTAATTAAATAAATAATAATGATTATACATATAAAAAATAAATTTAATATTATTAATATAATATACCTTTAAAAAATAAATAAAAAATATATATTTAAATTTAATTAACAATTAGTCTATATAAAATTTTATAATTTAATTAAAAATAAATATTTTATAGAAAAAATAAATGAAAAAAGAAAAAAAAGTTATAAGAATACAATTTAATCATTTCATAGAAAATATAAATAAACAATAAGAGAGAGAAAAAGAAAAACAGAAACTAAATATAATCAATAGAAAAAAAATTTAATCATAACTCTAATGTTCGTAGAAGGGAAAATAAATGAGAAATATTGAAAAAAATATACATATTAATTTTTTTTTTTTATGTGAAAGTCTTCCAAAATCTTGTGCTTAATGAGAGACAAATTTTGAAATTTTATTTTAGTATTTTTTGCTTAAAAGTTAGTACCATGGACTTTAATAAAAGTCTCTAAAAGTCATAAAAATTTGAATACCCCAAGACTTATAGACTTTTAAAAATTTTTAATTGAATACACCGTGACTTTTAAATTTTTTTTTAAAAGTTTATAAATCTCAATTGAATACACCAATACTTTTAGAAAGTCTCCAAAAGTCTACATTGAATACTCTTAAATTTTTTAAATCCCAAAAAGTTATTAAAAGTCTCAATTGAATACACCCCTCTAAATTTCACAATTTCAGAACTTTCAGAAGACTAATTTCGAATGACGAGAGAGGTTTTGGAGACCAACGAGTTAGCTTTTGATCACCATTTCATTGAATTGTGAATTTCTAATGAATTGAAAATTTAGTTATGGATCCAGACAACGTAATAAAATTCAACAATTGGATAAAAAATAAAGATACACTTTTATTATTGTTGCGGTATTAATTGAACTCTTATGCGATTTAATGAATTTAGTTTAAATTTATTCTGATTCACATAGATATATAGTGAGTTGGCTCGACTAGATAAAATTGATTTGAACTTGAGGAATATAAATTGATTAAATTAGTGAATTCCTCTAAATACAATATTAGGAATGGATCTCGAAAGCGAGCTAAAGAAAATAACTATGGCATGACAACGGTAAGGCAGCCACCGTGCCATATCCATTTTCCCAAAAAAGATACTCATAGATAGATAGTAGGGCACATATTTGCTCAACAAGAAGTTTCATGACAATTATCTTCCGTTGAGATAGTTGTGTAATTATTTCGATATGCACATAAATGTCACATGAATCAATGTTAATGACATTTTTAATATGTCATCAAAAGTGACCATTTTTGTAATTGGAAAAAAAATTGATTATCATTTCACATCTTCAAGCGTTATTTTTTTTTAATATAACAACATTTGAATTTTGAATTAATGAACTAACGATAAATTCATAGGTATGTTGATTTCCTGGGAAGCACGGACACGCTGCCGGCATCGACTTGTCGGTGTCCGACACGTATCGGACACCGATATGTCTCCGACACGTCGTCGATACGTGTCGGAATGCCTTGCGGCGTGTCGGAGGGCTGGAAGAAAACTGAAGAAATGAAGAAGAAAGAAAGAAGAAAATGGTACCTGCAGCCTGTCGCCCGGTGACTGGTGGAAAGAAAGAGAAGAAGAAGAGAGGAGAGAGAAGATGAAGAAAGAAGAAAAACCTACAGTCCACCGTCCGGTTACTGGTGGGAAGAAAGAGAAGAAGAATAGAGGAGAGAGAAGTTGAAGAGAGAAGATGAAGAGACGTGTTTTTGCCATTGTACTTTTCAAAGCAAATTATTGGACCAAATTCATTAAATGTACTGTACAATTTTGTTTGTAGTATATATTTAATTACATTTTTTTTTCAACTTTATTCTTTAACAAAAACATGTAAATTTTATATTAATTCTTTTACCATTTCACCATCCATGTATGAATTTAATATCAAATTTTATTTATATTTATTATTTATATATGTTGCAATAAGTATAAAAAAATTATAAATTTGGAATATTAAATTAAAATAATTAAAAAATAATATTCTAATCAACGTGTCGACAACGTATCGTGTCGGAACTTTTTTAAAAAATCGCATGTCGACGTGTCCGTATCGGTGCTTCTTAGTTGATTTCCAACTGCTTCAAAACATCAAACAAAAGTCAAGTTTCAATTTCCAAACAAAAAAAACTACTTTTTGATCGAGCAAGACTTCTTTATTTTGATTGAATAAACAATTCCAACCTTTAAGGTGTGAATCCACACAAAATTATCATTAATGGAAAAGAATAGTAAATAATAGTGAGAATATCTCTCTGACCACTGCACGAAACCCCCAAAAAAATCAACACTCGTGTCTCACTACTTTACTAATAAAGAATTTAAACCATAGAGATAAGAAATAGTGTCCCATCCAATCCCTAAGCAAACTAGTGTCCAACTCAAGCGTGTAAGCATTAGTAAATTTGTTTCCTTCACCAGAGCTCGGACCAGAATCCTTAATTCCTCCAAGTGTTTGAGCATTAGTAAATTTGTTTCCTTCACCAGGGAATCCTTAATTCCTTCAAGTGTTTGAGCATTGGAAAATTTGTGTCCGTCACCAAGGCTTGTGTGAGTTCGCTAGGTGCCATTAGATTGATCTAGATTATAAGTTAATCGACCTTAAGTGCGGAAATACGCTAATTAAAGCAACAAGTCAC
>CAIGRT010203713.1:0-13414 GCA_903798405.1 Fraxinus platypoda | reverse complement strand
TTTGGTAGCGATTTAAATTATAAAAATTTGGGTAGATACATTTTCCCTATCTAGATATGGATTATAGATAACTAAATTAACTTTCTAGCTTAGCCTAAAGTGCTCTTAGTGTTGAACAACTTACGATTTGATTGCGTGGGCGGCTGCTGAGAGAATGATTGCCTGCAAATGCAATAAACAAGTAAGAAGATGAATATTTTGCAAAAGCACGATATTATCCCACATAATGTTGAACAAACAATGAATTAGATAAGTGGGCAACCTTTTGTTGTTGTTCTTCTTCTCCTCCTTTTCAAGTGCAGAGGATTTCTTAGAGGACGGCCCAAAACCACGTTTGGGACTCGAAGCAGAGCATCTTACGCTAATCTCAACTCCCCGTTTTGAGTTCGGAATTAAATTGATATACGAGAAGAACAATTTTCTGCTATGATTATGATAACTACAAGAAGAAGAAATTGAATTGATGAGATGATTGTTAATGCACGTAGATTTTGTAGAGAATGACATAATGATGCCTGTGGCTGTTTCTTCTCCGTCGGAGGTTTATGGCGGGGAGATAAGGTTTACACTTTACATTTGGGAGGGACCATCTTTTATTTTCACTTTTCCTTTTTATTTTTTTCTTTCTTTATAATTTTGAGATATTTATTTTATTTTACCTTAAATAATTTTTTTATTTTTTATATATTGATAGTAACTTTTTGATTCATAAAGAATAAAAGTATTCAATTATATTTTTTAGAAGAAATCACCTGAATTTAGAAGAATTTTTAAAAACAATCAAAATATGAGTTCCGTAAATATATCATGTGAGCCCAAGTAAATTTACATTTTAAGTGTATCTTGTAAGCGTGCCCAAACATGCAGTGGTACATTTCATTCTCCATAAATTACCAACTGAGAGGAAACTGAAGGAAATGCAAAAATGGATTTTGATAAAATTTTGGACTCGACTATATATGGTATATATACAACCTAACTAACAGGAAAAGAGAGAGAGCGCAGTTTTAACTCTCGTTCTATGATCTATCCAGAGAAAGCATGCTCGAAGAGACATGCCGAACTGCTGGCCCCACCTAGCTTCCTTGCAAATGGAAGTGATATGGACACGTCCATTTTAGAGTGGATCCACCAGACCCTGAATTCTGGATGAACTGATGCAAGTTTTTACGTCAAACTCAGATAACTTCAGATCTGAAAGAGGTCGATAATACCCATACCATGCTATGTTAAGCAGTCTTTGTCCATGTTGGAACTGCTGATGGCAGTACCGCTCGAGTACCAACTACTAAAACCGTTGCTCAGGAAGGGGGAACAACCATCTGTTCTACACCCATATAGTCAGCTGCAAATTCCTCATCATTCTTGCCTAGCATCTCCTTCAAACTACATTCCATATTTATACTCTTCAGAAGCCAAAATCTGGGCTTGATCTTCTTCTCAAGTGAGTAGCTGAAATATCTTGGGTAGTCAATGACCTCGCTTAATGGCTTTTTCATGGTTTGTGTTAGGAATTCAAACTTTGGTCTCAAAACTTCCTCGATGCTGTAACCTAGCAACGGTGAGAACCTACGAACCATGAATCCTATGTCCCTCCTTGACAGTCCAATCTTCATAAGGTACTTCATTCTGCATGCAGAAAACCGTATCATTAACAACGTAAAACAATCATTTGGTTATGCAGCCTATTCTCACACTGAAAGTAGTTATTAGTTAAAAATTCGTCACCATTTATTTAGGCTCAAGTGAGCAATTCAGTGTTAACCTGTGATAAGAAACCATCTTATATATTCTTTTATGTATAAGAAAACTGCAGCACTGGGCCTGAACCTATGGCGCTTGTAGCGGTTTGGTCTCCAATCATTACATCAGGATATTTAAATCCTTAACCTTTCATTCAATTGCTATTCATCCTTATCAACGATTCCATTCTAATATCCTTTAAAAATTCATTATTTTAATTAAAAGATGGTTATACTTTTACATACAAAGAAAAAAAGAAAATAACCTGCAGCTGATGGTGGCTTCAACAGCTGATGGGGGGAAATTGAGAGGAATGATGGTTTCTTTTTCCTATTAAAATTAAGCGTTAAGATGCACATCTATATGCTATATATGAAGATAGACATTTACCTTGGAAGTAATGCTCTGTTGACATCACAGACAAAAAGCTCTGGATATTTTCTGATAACCCTTGGGAGATGAGTTCTGGAAACACCAATGGCAGAAAGGAATTCAAGTTTCTTCATTAGAGTTCTGTCAATGCTGGTAGCAAATATTTCAGGACAGCGATAAAGTATCCTACTAATGTCTTCCTCCATGAGTCCTAAATCTTTCAAGAAGGATACCACCTGGGCACACCGACACGAATTGAATCACTATGCATAAAATAAGCATAGGTGAAAACAATTAAGTCGTACAATGAAGATTGAACTATCTCGTTTAAAAGCTTCAGTTGTCACATAGGGGTAATCATGAATCATGATATTCAATTTATTTTCTCAAGAACTATCAAACCTGGAGGAATTCTGGAGGTCTGCAGTGTAGTAGCTGAGGACTTGTAACAATAACTTTACCTAACTTGTTGCTTCTAATACCCAGTTCACCAAACTGATCCACCATCATCTTCAGATTGTTATTTGAACAGCCCAAAATATGAGGCCAGTTTTTAATGGCACGGGAAGAACATGCTTTTGGCACCTGGAAAGGATGTTACTCGTATATCAATTTACTAATAAAATACAGGGAAAGCAGCAGAAATTCCTGTACTAAAACTTCAGGATAACTATGTCATTTGAATTGCACAAGTTAGCCCTAGACAGCACAACTTTAAGACACTGGTGTTATCCCACAAGAATAGATAGCAAATACTGATGAGAACATTAATCATCCCGCTGAAGCCCAGTACCTTCTCTTCATCAAAGAGATGAAGGACTTTCTGATAGTTTTCCAGAATGCTCAAGGAAAGAATCCAAGGATACTTGATCAGCATCTTGCCAGAACCATTATCCTGTACACCCACCTAGAAGGCAAGATTTCTGGAAATGTAAGATATCACCAGGCAAGTTATCACATGGATAACATAATAATTTCGCAAAAGTTCAACATTGCATATTCATTTACAGAAACTAATGATAGACTAAACTCTTTTTTTCTCAAATCCTAGTATCTTTGGAAGAATCATCCACGGAAATATAAGGAATAAAATTATTTGACTATCGCTTTCCTAATCTTTTCTAAAGTTCTGACACCAGTTGCATAAAATAATAAAATATAGGGTCAGTTTAGCACTCATATCAATACCGATTCGATCCGAGCTCTCTTATGAGTTGTTGAGATGAAGGTGAGGGATATTTTTTGCAATCTGACAAACTTAAAAGTCCATTTTCTTTGTGTGCTTTCCCTTAAACAGGAAAGGTATGAAATATGCAAATGAGGTCCTAACTTGAACATCATAATAAACATAATACAAGGACATTGTCAATGTCAATGTTAATACAAGGACATTGTCAATGTAAATGAGATCAGGAAAAAATACAGTCAGTTAAATCATACCTTCTCAAAAGCTAGTAGTCTCGGTTTGATGTCCTTGTCAATGTTATAGAATAGAATGGGAGGGAATAAGAGAAGGACGTTCTTAGCGCATCCTCTAGGTACTCCAATGTCTTCTAAAAAATTCATCACGGGCTTCATGTGAGATTCTACAGGTAGCAACAGAATGCGTGGAAATGACTCAATGAGATATCGGAAAGAGGCATTTTCACAACCCAGAAGATCCAAACCTCCACGCCTTGCTTGAATCTATCAAGGAAAAGAAAATGTAGAATTTTAAGACATGGAAAGGAGGAAAGTTATGCTAATGCATATCTATACTGCAATTCTTCAACAGAAACTGATGTTCCATGAGCAAAGAAGATACCAAAGAAACAGGTAGTGGACATTTATAAGTCTAAATCAATGACATTTTTTGAACTTAACCATGCTAACCTTCTCAAAAAATGATAAAGTTTGTTGCAGATCCTCGTCAGCAGAAACGGAGAGGTGCATCATCATCCTTCGAGCATTTTTGCCGATGAGCCCTTCATCATCACTGTCAGAAAAGAATATTTCCTTGACATACTTAACCTAAGAATATTCAGAACGGAGTTACATTCTGTCAAACTAAAAACATGAAACAGAGTTTGAAGTCTTAAAGTTTTGGTTCAAAATTGAGTTCATTCAGAAGAAACAGCCCCTATTCTGCAGTGGATATTACGGAAATTACTTGTATTATTCATATTGACAGGAAAAGGGTCGACAGGTTAAGATCTACTTCAATTACATCAAATACGGTTGGATATCATTCTTTTCGATTAGGTATGACTTCCACTATTCCCCAGATAGCCAATTAGTTAACCATAGACATATTTTAGTTAGTATGTGTATATCCCTGAAAATCCCGAGATAGAAAAAACCTTGTGAATGAGGAGAGGTAGCGTTTGGGAGTGAGAAGACAGGTAGCCAGCTAAGTAAGTTGCAGAAGACAGAGAGAGGCCAAGACTCTCCAAAAAGGGAAGAATGCCCTTATCCCCTTTTCCCTTTGCCATCTCGTATACCTTCTTCTTAAACGACTCTAGTTTAGGTGTAGCACAAGAATCAAAATCGCTGGAGATAATTTCACTAGAGTCGGCAGTCCACGAATTCCACTCATCCAAATCGCGTACACTATCAATCAACATTTCCAAATACTTGGGACAGCTCGATGAAATCTTCAGAGACTTTTCCCTCGAAGCTCCATATTCTTCAAGATACTCTCTCACCGCATTTCTCGCTACTTCTTCTTCTTCCACTTCCACTTCCACTTCCGCTTCCAAATTATCGTTATTAGAACAACGAAATGGCGATTGACAGAGGAGAATTCGATCGGAATTGACGTGGGTTTTAGTATCTTTCGTCTGAACTGGATTCGGAGGACATATCGCGCGGTTAGCGGACATATGGCTTAAATTTTTGGGGGAAAATTTGCCGGCGGGAGATTTATACGGATAGAGAATAAAAGTAATGCGATTTCTTACGTTAGTAATAGGAATTGCCCCAATTGAATTTGCAGTGGAACACATAGTTATTTCGTTCTTAGAACCCTAAAAGTTTGAGCCTTCACTCTCTTATCCCTCTCTAAAACCCTTCTTCAGGTTACCCGTTTAGAATCGCGTCCAACGTGTTTGGCTTAGAAATAATCAACTTATTTTTCTTAATAAGTAAAAAAAAAACATTTAATTATGTTTGAAAATAAAAAGTTCAAAAATCACACTTTCAAACCTACAAACATGACAATATTTTGTACTTTTACAAGTTTGAAAGGGTATTCTTGATCCACCACCTTCGAATGAAATTTCAAATTAATCATCAACGTGAAAACTTCAAATAAAACATAAATAATGGTCTGAGAAAAAAATTACAACCGTCAGATCGGCCATAAGAAATGAACAGACAATTCACGAAATGCATCCGCCTGGCTCGACGTTCCACTAAGATATGCCAGAACTAAACAAAGACTGACTAGAGTGGATGCAAAACCAAAAGCCAATCTGAAAGAGCACCACGAGTGCACTTGACTGAAAACTGCCTAGCTCGACTGAGCACCTGACACAGTCGTAGTAGCAGTACCTTCGGCTTCGACCCTGGCATCAGGGTAACCATCCAATACAGGAGCAGATTTTTCGGCAACCAAACTGTTTTTACTGCAATCATCCAGTTTAACAATCTGAGCATAACTTTTCGTCATTTGCTTGATAATTTCATCAGGCAATGCAACTAAATTTCTGTTTTCATTTCCTCCGACTTCCCCAATGTTCAACAAGCTGGTCTGCTCTATCGCCTTCCTTTCTTGCATGGCTTTTTGCCGGTCTTCATAGAAATCGAAATCATCAAGGATTGACACATTGGTTTCGTACTTCTTGAAAATATTCAACATTTCAATACCTTGCTCCAATTTTACCTACACAATTTACATACAGGATGAATAAAAGACCATAAACATGTAAATTTCTGAAGGCATCATAGAAGTCAGTATCATTTATGCACTGAAATGAGATTTCACCGAGATCTCACTTTTCAAACATCTTCCTCATTTACAAGCTACATAGCTAGCCATATTCGGAAAGCATAAGATTTGGAAAGAGTTTATCAGTCTAAGAGCATGTTTGGCTAAGCTTAAAATAAGAAAAAGTCGCTGAACTTTAGGTTACCAAACATGTTCAGATGAAGGAAAAACACGGCAGGTAAGATTCTACCTCTTGTGTGTCTCGACTGTTGGTTACGGGCTTGTTATCGTTACTCTCAAGCACAATGTGACGAAACTGGCTGTTGGGAACATCTTTTATGATGTGCCACTTGACAGGAAACTGCCCGCTCCATTTATCTTGCTGCCAATAGTCCACACTCTTTTCAAAATCTACAGGTCCCGCCATTTCAGCCACTCCACAAAACTGGGCACTAGCATTAACCTGCATTGTGTTGCATAATACATGTAAAGCAAAGAGCGGGTTATGGATTAGACAGTAGTGGACACTATCAAAGACCAAAAAGAAGAAGCTAAAATCTTGATACAGTCCACCCTCTTTGATCTTGCACGCCAAACATGCCTTCAATGCATACAAAGAATGCCAGTATTAAAGCTTGTGGCGAAAGTTCTGAAAACTAGAACTGAAACTACAAAAGGAACGAGAAATCACAATATCCTAAGTCGTAGAATTAACCAAGGCCAGACCATAATGTTCAATCAATAACAAAACATGGAAAAACTGGAAATTTAGGAAACCATAATAGCGGCTATTCCCTTCATCTGTCCGCACACAAAAATAGAATTCCCAAGAAGTGCACAAACAGGTATTAAATTGTAGAATTAAAGGTAGCAGCAGGTGTCACATTGAGAAATTCTTTGCAAGATGGACAATGATATTGCACATACCTCCTACCTTGTGTAACTAACAGAGAAAATTAAGCAAAGAAATATAGCAAAAATGTCTCACTTTTCAGTTGATCACCCCGAATTTAAAAGAAGAATGTCTCACCGAGAAAAAGAGAAACACAGGACAGATGGTTTGCTTCTCCTTTGCTTCACGGTACACAACATCCAGTTTTCGGTTTCCATTCGGAGTGCTGGCCCAGACACCATACTTGATGCTCTTGTGGACATTATCTTCACTGTAAGATTTAATAACAAAAAATTTTGCATCTTTGTATTCTATGACAAAATCTTGGGAGTTAGACATTCCATGCATCTTGGCCATGGTTGACAAATGTTCGTTAGCATCAGTTGGTAGGTAATTTTTGGTGGCAATCTGGCCCTTTGATTTCAATGCTCTTGGGCCTCGATTCTGCTCATTGAAAATGTCAATGGTACCACTACAACTGCATAAAGCGCCGTTGCCTCTGCCACGTAGCCTGCCATTGTCTAGAGCAAGCCAGGCCCTACTGTTAGTTTCCAAATTATAAGCAGTGTGTCCAATATTAGAGCCTTGATTAAGTCCACGTAGATAGCAACTATTATTGCAAGAATCTGAACCGGATCCAAACCCATAAAACGAACTTGGCTGTTGTGAAGCCTGCATGATATGATAGTAAGCATTGCGCAATCTACTTCGCTTGTATATTTAACAAATAGTCCCAATACCATGCAACTAAAATAATTTGAATAAGGTCGAACAATTTTCCACAACTCATTAGATTTTGCCCCTGTTTGAGCCCCATTAAATTAAATTTCATTACATTAATTTTTTCTCTCACTTCATTTCAACCACACATTCTTCAAATAAAATAATATTACACACAAATCTAAAACTTTTCATAACTTCTCCACCACACATTCTCCCATCAATCACTATTCTAAAAATTTTTATCTTCAAAAAATGGGTGTCAAACACACTAATAAAATAATATTACACACAAATCTAAAACTTTTCAACCAGACATTCTCCCATCAATCACTATTCTAAAGATTTTCAACCCCCAAAAGTGGGGGCCAAACAGGGGCTTTATATGATATTAGATAACAATGAGGAAATATAATATCTCTGCAGCAATCTAATGTGATGTGGCAAGTAATGGTGCATCAGCAATTAAAAATGACACCAGAAAAGCCAACTCAAGACCCTATGATACAGCTTCTATATAAACATTGAGAGACGAGATGCATGATGAAAACTTTAGATCAAATGTTGCTTGATGGAGTGTCAGAAGATAAAAGCATTATACAGCATCCAAATTCAAATGAAGGACTCAACTAGAATACACGACAACAATATATATTCAGCCCAGCCTAAACCATGATTTCAGTAAACAACAGCCCACAACTTTAGACATAGAGGCACAGCGAATAATGTTCATCTGTTTTAACTTTGATAAAAAATACACGATATAGAAAACATTGAAGTTCCACAAGCAGGTATAAAGATCACAAAGTCATAGTAGGGTGTGCAAAACTAAAAGAACAAACCATTCCAACATTTTGCCCAAGTGATCCAAAACTGCCATTTGCTTGTGCAGATGCTGACAGTGACACCGGAGTAAGAGGCCGCTGCCTATCTGAGGATTTTGGCCAATCAGACCAAAGGCCACCAGTTCTATTTGCATCAAATCCCTGCCACATATCCTGAAAGCCAACCCCTCCAGGGTTTCCAGAGTAATTTCCTCCGCCAGAAGAACCAAATGAAGAGGCATAACCCATTCCTGGTCCATGAAGCCTTCCATCAACTAGTTGGTCAACATTCACAAAAGAATCTGCTGGTGAAACTGGAGAAGATGGAGTAATATATGGCAGAGTAGGAGAAACTACTTGCTGATAAAATGGTTGTCTAGAGTATGTATATTGCTGAGGTGAATATATCGGAGTATCACTGACAGGATGCAAAGGTGTAGAAATGGGGCCATATGGCCCATATGGCATCTGTAGGTTGTAGCCATAACCATTATGAGACATAAGAGAAGGGTTGTCGTTATAGATGCCCTAGTAAGATTAATAAAAGAAAGTAAAGAGATTTATACAAAGATATGAAAAGAAATCATGAATTCAAATATCACCAACTTACAGGAGATCCAGTATTCAGCCCTTCAGTGTTTCTGTATAGAGGGAACTCATCCCATCCACCTGGAAAATTTTCATAACCTGGAGTTGTACCAAGTAGAATAAATCATTATTATGATCCACATTCACAAGTTCAAAATGTGAAGCAGCACATCAAATGAAGTTGTGTGCTGCTTGGGAAATTATGACTATTATGAAGCTGAATACCAGATAGGATTCAGCTGAAACGTGACTGTTCTCAATGCTAGACTACCTTCCCATCCCTAACTCTGAAAATGCATTGTTGGGATGCATAATCTCATGGCTGAGGTATCATTCAAACAATTTTGGACGTTGAAGTTTACCCTATATTCTTCCTTGGTTCAGGAATGATACCTCTTTCATGGATCAAACAAATCATTCTAACATAGATTATAAATATAATTATATAAATCCAAGAAATAAGAAAGGTGGGTATAAATAGTTAATCACGTCTCTTTAGTCTCACGACTCTGATTAACTACTCTCCTACTCAGACTCGCCAGTCTGGTTTGATAAAAAGACAATGTTCCGCCTCACACTAGTCGTGAATCTAGGTTGGAGCAAAGAGGGGTAATGTCCCTAACCCAAGCTTTATAAAACATCTGTGTATTTTAAATAGTGGGTTACGTCTTTCGGCATAGACCACCTATATAGACTACGGTTTATAGAAAATACCAATATTTCATGTTTAAAATTCACATCAAAAGTTTCAACATTTTACAAGTGGAAAGCATAATATAGAATCGTCAGCACTACCATAAACACATAATATTATAGGTTCAACAAGCATCCAAATGAATTCACAAGGTCAAATAATTGACACTGACAGCAAAAAGTTAGTTCAACTGTTCTAAAAGAGACCTTTAGAAAAAGAAATAAGAACCTTTATGATAGATTGTGTGTGCCTGAGGGGCATAGAAATTTGATGGATGAACTGAAAGATCACCATCTAAGCCAAAAGATCTCAACTGAGCAACAAGTTGCTCTGAATGAGTTATAGCAATGCCCTGATAAGGAAGACGAGAAGCAATATATTCCAAAAGCTGCTGACAAGAAATTGCAGGATAGGATTGAAGTAGAATGCATTTAATAGATTCAGCATTGAGATTACCTGTTCCTTCATGCTATCAGGCTTTGCAGGAGTTTCTTCTGCATCCATGACTATTGCGCTCGGTTACTTAGTAGAGTCTTAGAAACACAGGCAGTACAGATTATGACCAATCAAAGCTAAATTTTGGAATACGAAAATGTGACGGTATCAATATGTACACACATATCCGCAGGTACACACCTACGCACAAGTGATAGAAAACAACAACATTACACAATGTGTAAAGTGCGATGTAATACAATAGAGACATACGTGATCACCCCATATACAGACCGCTCATTAAGTGCTTATTATCTTCCAGAAATTCACTTGATTCCCAAGTGTCCTTTTACATTATAAACTCCTGATTACATTTCCACTACATGCATTTCGACAAGATTGTGATTTTGTTTAGCTTGAATGTTTTGAGTTTAAAAGGTCTAAAAATAGCAAAACAAGACATTAGGTTCTGAAGTTATAAAAAGAGCGCTATTGCCAAGCCAAGGGCTATCTTTTAATTGAAAAAAAGAACCTTTTACAGATAAACACATTTATAATGCATTTCATGGCAAACAAACGAATATCGAAAAACATCAATCAATCGAAGGAGGTGGAAATGAAATTTATAGCAGACTTTATGCCATCTAAATGTTGAAAGGTACATTATACAATCTATTCTACCAGATATTAGAGAGAGTTCTGACGTAAGATATAATATAGCAATGCTGGCTATGTGATGCTTTGACATTGTTGTGTGGAAGTAAAACAGCGAAACAAAACCAAAGATCCAACTGCAAATAGCAGGAGCTGATTTCTAAACATCACAATCAGTTCTCGTCTTGAAGAATGGTTCTCCTTTTAAAGTACTTCCAGTTTGAATGAATGCAACAGTTTGGTAGTCTGAATTTATATGCTAAATCATCATCAAACATATGACAAAATTCTGATGAAATCACAGATTGGTAAACCACAAAAAGATTAAACTTTATACTAATATTGGAAATAAATTAAGCAAACAGAGGTCACTATAAATAAGCATCCGATGCATTACAGATATAATTATAAATAAAAAGCCAATCGGCCGGCAGAACCACATGCACCCAACATTATTCTAACACACACCAGAGACTCAAGATCACTATTAATTCATTGATCGACTCTGCGGAGTGAAAAAACAAGAATCAAAAAGAAAAATTGGATTGGGAAAGGATTTTTAACACAGATTAGAAGTAATACACAGCACCATAACCAATAGAATCACTTTGATTCAGAGAAGAAAAAAAAAGAATTCAAAAACTGTACAACTTCCCACTAGGGCATGGAATTACACGATCACTGGCCTGTAATTGGATTGTAGGCGTTAAAATTTATGTGTAAAAGAAGGAAATTCATCGATCACTGCATAAAAGAGATCTCAATCTCAAAGCAAGAGTACCCGGGACCGGGTTTTGTTGGCGTGGGGGCCGAAAACAAAATTATGATGGAAATTTCAACTGCTACGTCATTCTTGCAGATTACAAAAACTTGTAACTTATTTTGGGCATAATTTGATTAACTTTCTCTACTTTCACGGATAACATTAATGCGAAATTTGCGAAAATTATACTGTTTCCTACAGGTGCCACCATTGTCGAGTCCTGCATAGTGAAAAATATGTTGAGATAGCAGCAGGGTTAAGAGGCCATTTGATTGTGATACATGTACATGTTTAATTGTACATCATAATTTGCAAATTTATTCATCAATAGATGATATGACAAAAATTAAATTGGTCAAAATCTCATCCATCAAATACAAGAAAATAATTCTCCCACTTTCTTTTTGACACATCATCAATATGTAAAAGATTACATAAATGTTGATCTACAACAATCGTAATTAAATCTCGATTATGTTGTGTTTATAAGATTATAATAGTTGAAAATTTGGTCGAACGATGAAGACTCGCTGGATTTAGCATGGAAAAATATGGTTCAAGGAATGATATTTAGCAGTTTTTATAGTCGGCTTTAAGATGGTCAAATTTTCCTTCCCATAAGATTATAATAGTCGAAAAATCATTAGAACCGTCTAAACTCGATAAGTTTAGCATAGAAAAATCTGGCTCAAGGAATGACATTTTAACATTTTTTGTAGTCATCTCTTAGATGAACAAATCTTGCTCCCGACCTGTATTGTATTGTCCTTACCTGAATGGAATGGAACATTCACGTTCGAATAGTAAACGAGACATGGATTATGGTCCCTTCCCGAGTTACCCGAACTATCCCAAATTGTGTTTTGTGTTATTTTATGTTTTTTTTTTATAACCGTGGATATCTGGACCAGCTTGTGCGCACCTCGACTAATCCCACGAGATTGTTTTATGTTTATACTTTTCAATTTAAATCATATTTAAAATATAAATAATAATATTGAAAATTAACAAATTAATTAAAAGAGACACTAAATAAAGATACTTCTTATCCCGTACGATTCTTGAAAACCCCTCAACTTGGTGGGGTGGTAATTGCCATCCCCGCACCGATTGTCCCATTTTTATCCCTTCCAGGAGTTGTATAAAGTTCGATTCTAATTCTTCGAGAGAAACTTGGTGTCACAAATCGAACTTTGGAACTTGTAATTTCATTGTTTTCATTTTTCTTTATACAAAGCCTACACGTATCCTACGTGGATTACATTTTCAAGGCTTTGAACTATATGTTTAAATATTTGTTCTTTTTTTTTTTTGAGGAATTAAATTCCATTGTATGACTTCTTTCCATTTTTAGTCAATCATTTATATGTTGACAATCTTTAATATACGAAGGTTCACGATTCTCAATTTGTAGGATTTCAAGAGACACAATGAAGGCGAAAATATTGCCTATAAATATTTTTTTTCATGATTTATGAAATAACGAATAATTTTCAAAATCACATTATTATTATTTGATTGGTCAATCATTTTTATTCACTCGAGTTTTTTTTCCCAAAGAACCTATGGATCCTTCGAGACGTGGCATTCAATTTTTATCGATGAAGGAAAATAAGTTATTTTGTACGATCGTGATTCTTTGTTTTTTCTTTTATTGTATCCCTCAGACCCTTTGAGATGAATTTCAATATCGAGGGTCTTTGACAGATAATTTCCACTCAATAAGCAGAGTTCAACAAACTTAAGTTTTGTGGTGTTTATCATTTAATATAGGGAAGAATACATAAATCATCCTTTTTCTTTTACACATTTCAAAACTACC
>CAIGRT010203709.1:0-10037 GCA_903798405.1 Fraxinus platypoda | reverse complement strand
ATCCGCCAACTCATGGTACATTAGCGCCATCAACGAGCTATCTGACAACTCGGCTTCGTCTGACTCGAACTCTCCTGCATCAGAAATTCATATGGTAAACCCTGTGGTCTTGGTTTTGGAGATGGTCGAACCGACAAGGCAACTTACTACTAAAAAAAGCCCAAGGAGAACCAGCCCCAATTTGCAATTCACGTCTACTTTCTTCTAGAAATAATTCCTTCAAGCTTCTTCCTGGTGCAATGATGCAATTGCAGCAAGAGAAACGATTATACCATCGGTGGAGGGACAAGAATCCAATCTGGCATCACAATAAAAATAAGGGGCTACAGGAGTTGGTGGTCAGTAGCAACTCTGGTGGAAAAGAGGAGGGCAAAATGGAAGAATCAGGTGTACATGGAGCCAAAGGAATAGGGCAGCCATAATGCAAGGAGATTTTGTACACTGTAAGAGACATTTTTGGAATATAATGTCAGTTCTTTTACTAGGAGTCAGCAAGGAGGACATGCGTACACGTCTCGGCAAGAAAGCCGGTCAACCAAGGGCCGTATGGGTGCTTATGCAGCTTTATGATTTATACAAGCTTAGGTGTGTAACTATATGTTTACAATAGGGGCCCACCAATCATAAAGAAAGATAAGAAATAGAGATCAAGTCATTACAGTTCACTGTATACATTGTACTCACTCCAAACTATATTTTACATATCAACATAACTTGTGAAACCATTGAGCGTCAAAAGAGCAACTAGTCATGATTGTGTTATGGCCGAGGATATCATTGTATAAGAGAAGCGGCTAAAGAAGGAAGAAAGCCTTTACTTATCTAAAAAGAAGCAGGAAATGGAGCTTTGAATAAGAATTGTCTTCTTTTGTTTTAAGGTTGTAAAAGGCTATCATATGTACCCACTTCCCCTATTTTTGAAAAGTTAAATTATGTAGCTTTTGTTATGGATTTGAAGAGACTTGTGTGACATGTATTTGGTAATAATATAAATGAAAGACTTGTATCTACTTCCATTCGACCTATAGTATAAAATGAGTTTTCAAAGTTGAAATAATATTTTGTTCAAGAATTGGTAAGGGTACCAAATTCTATGGTACATATACCTATTTGGAGTCAGGGATAGGTACACATTAAAGGATTACCATGCTACTTCATTTGCACGGGATTGTGAATTGAGATTTTATGTGTGGTTACACACAATGTTGCTCACATAATGATCTATACAAGGAATGCTAGGAGCTGTTTATTGAGCAATGAATCCCAGTTCTCATTCTGGTAGAAGAGAAATACTTCAGCAAGTTGTATAACTGTGAACATCAAGAACTTCACAAGGAAGAAATAAAGAAAAATGATTCCAAACAAGTTATGTATATATTTGCAACCTCAGAAACAAAGACATTCTGCGCAATCTATGGGGTCACCCTCGTTACAAAGGAATGCATAGAAAAACTGCAGGCAGCTATGAATAATGAGAAAAAGAAAAGAGAAATTCTTACAGGTTCAAGGGTGTGAGAAGTAAGTATTTGGATGTTGCCGTTCTTGTCAAGAAGAGGCTCGCCCTTCTTGTTCCTTTTCACCATGTCCTCTGCATTTCCATGATCAGCAGTAACAACATATATGCCACCCACTTGGTCTATTGCATCAAGGATCATCTGCAACAATCAGTGCAATTATCAGACCGACTTGTATTACTGAAAGTGCAGTGCATCAAAATTTTACGGAAAGGATTCATTCAAAGCTCATGAAGATAGCATGAGAAAACATAACCAAAGATCTTTTTCAAATGTCAAACTGCAAGTGTAACATGAAATGATACAAAATTTGTGTGGGCATAACTTGTCTCTCTAAATTGCAGACATCCAAAAGCACACCTTATAAATTTCGCAAATTAATTATCATATTACAGGTTAGTCGTGTGCTTGCTCAACTAAAACTAGGCACTATTTCTAATTTGATCGAAGCTTTGCACCTTAAAGGAACAGTGTTTGTAGCTACATGAGTACAAATGGATAAATCACATTTCACTAGCCAGACACATCAGAGAATGAAAGGTTTAGTTGCAAATTCTTCGCAGACATATACATTAGTCAGAAGATGATCATTGCAACCAAACTGGTTGGCATCACTGCTATCACTTAATTAAATGCACGTCTGTTCTGGGAAAATGCAGGAAAATGGAAGGGGATAAAACTGTTACAACAGACTCAAAATTTTGGAGTCAGTTGATAGCCAAATCTAGTTCTTCTTTTACTTGTCTTGATTTCTGTCTCGAAATCCTGTCACTATTTTAAGATCAGGATTCTTTAGCATGTGCACACAGGAAAGAATTGTAGTGACGAATATGATACCCATCATTCCAGATGTTGCAAAACCTACTGTATTAAAATAAAAAGGGTGAATAAAAACATAAAATTTGATATCAAACATGCATTTAAAAAAAAATGAAAAGCCATTTCAATTTCAATTTAAGAATAAAAATGGAAACATATTGGTTTATGAATGTGGCTTAAAAATTTATCCATCTTCATATTATAGTAGTTTCTTTCCATGAAGGAATATTTTATCATAAAGGAGAAAAGGTCAAAGTAATTCAAGGGACATACTCTTAACATTCTAGCCAGTAAAGCAGTTACGCCAAAGTAAACCTCATCAGCTCCTTACCCACCCCCAACCAACAGTTCCCCTCTCTATCTTATTGCCCTACTTCAGTCCACAGAAAAAATAAAATCTACTAAAAAGAAAAAAACTAGATATGGAGACCAAAAATACCTTAACAGCATCATCAGCAGCTTTGCAAGCAACAATTGTTGCTTCAATGTCACCAGTATGTCCAACCATATCACTGTTAGGTAGGTTAACACGTACCTTGAGAGGAAATGAAACCTCATTAATACAGTGGTTCTAATACCAGACTTGTTCTTATTCAGTGTAGATGAAGAAAATGATGGATCACCTGGTCAAATTTGCGGCTAAGGATGGCATCCCTAGCCTTCTCAGCTATTTCCAAGGCCTTCATCTTAGGCTGGACATTGAAGGTAATACCACTATCACTGGGAATTTCAACATACTCTTCCATTTCTTGGTTAAAGTATCCTGAGCGGTTACCATTCCAAAAAAAGGTGACATGACCAAATTTTACTGTTTCACTGAATAACACCAACACAAATAACAGAAGTAAATATTATGTCAAAACTGAAACTAGTCTAGCTGATAGGCAATGCACGCTTTGAGTTGCTGCAAAAGATAAACTCAGCGCGTTTTTTAAAAGTACAAAATTCATTAATGACATATGGTAGCATTGTGATTTAAACTTATTGGAATAAAAAATCCTTCTAGTATACATATTTCTTAAAGAAACGGCAAGTTAATTGAGAAACGTCCATAGAAGTCATCAGGCTATGAACTTAAGAAACTTGTTATCCAGCCACGAAATTAGTAATTTTCTATGCATCTTTAAAATAAGAAATACATGAGCATGCATGTACTAGTGAACTAGATTGTCACCAAACTTACCTGCAAGCAAAAGTACGGATACCATTATGTACTAAATATTCCCCAGATGTTCTATCAATCTCGGGAGGAGAAACAAGGTAGTGACTTGGAAGTTTCAATTCACCATCATACTGAAGCATTCCTGCATAACGAATTTTGGGGAAGCGAACTCGATCAAATTTATCAAAGTCCTCATACTCAAGTGCCTTGGCTAGCATTACCATACGATCAGCCCGAAAGTTGACTGTAACAACAGCATCACCATCTACAATAGGCCCAACAGCCTTTCCATTGTCATCAACAATAACAAATGGAGGCAAGTACTGATCGTTAGCATTAGGAGCTTCTCTCAGCTTCTTGACAGCCTCAACAGCACTCTTAAACTTGTGTGGTGCCTCTCCAAGCACTTGGGCATCCCAACCTCGTTTTACAACGTCCCAATCATTCTGGAAACATTCAGAAAATCAATCATTTACAAGGTCAGAGAATAATATTTGTTAGGGAAGAATTTCAACCTAATAAGGTTGATTCGAGTTTCCTACATAGAAGTATACGAGAAGTTGTATAGTGATATTTGCAATTTAGAATGCAGAGAAAACTGCTTATATTCCTCAGAACTGTATTTATTTTTGCATTTTGCTAAGTTTATGAATGTACCATCTCTTATAGGATACCACTGTTCCAGTTAAGTGAATAGCACGAAAGAGTCCAAAATCCATGTGTATCAATAATCGAGTAGACAATTCTGCCATATAAAGTAACCCAATATATGCTGCAGCTAGCATAGTATATGCCGTACTACTTGCTTATTAGTTGATAGATAAATATTCCTAAGAACCAGGTATTGTAGTCTATAAGAATAAATATTGTAAAAGAATGAATACGATCCATTTACCTCATAACGATCCATTGTGACCTGCATGCGACCTCCCCCAGAAGCAATCTGGGCATCAACACCTTTCTCACGCAGCTTTGAAAGATCATTTTCAAGAGTTTCTACAAAGCCTACACTTGTGCCATCCAAAACATCACGTCCATCAGTGAGAACATGAACACGGATTCTTTTTGCACCATGTTCACTAGCTCCTTTTAGTAACAACTGCATCCCATTATGACACGTCAAATTAGTGTTTCTCCACAATGTTTAGATGATTGTGAGACAAGGAAAGGTTAACACAGTTTCAAATAAGAAAAACAAAAAGCAGATAAAAACACCCATCCAAATGTATCAACAAATATGTGAGGAAGCTTATTAATAGACATACCTGCAGCTGATCAAGCCTAGAGTGGACACCTCCATCACTTAATAGTCCAATGAGGTGCAATGTTCCAGTTTCAAAAGATTCCTTTATGTACTTGAAACCTTCTCCTTCGTAGATTTTTCCAGAGGCAAGAGCCAAATCAACAAGCTTAGCGCTGCATGGAAACATAAAACAGTCATTGTTTTAAGCCACACGCTAAAGCAATAAGCAGTTTCCCACGTTCCCTTTAAATTGTAGGTATAATTTGTGAAAATTAAAACAACACAAATTAAATGAAAATGCAAAATTTTTGGGGCTGGAAAGGGAGACAATGGAACTGTGACTATACGAAGAGTAAACGATCCATTATGGCTGTCTTCCTACAACCTCTTGATCTAACTAGCACCAATTAGATTCAACTTTCAATCAGTACTTTGCATCTCTTAGAGCTAATGCTCCACTAAATTAAAAGTAAAACATTTTGCGGTTAGAAAATGTTTTCAGCAATGACTGCAGATTCAAGAATTCAGATATTAGCCTCTGTTAGTGAACCATTTATAAATCACTTATAAATGATTTGTGCCCAATCATTTCAAACACTTGTCTGTTCAGATTTAAAAAATTCCAAGTAAGAACTTAACTATAGGTATTTGCAACATAGCACGCATCTACATTATATCATCAAATGTAAATAAACACCTATCATGTCCACCCATATAATGTGCAGGATCTGTAAAAAAAGCAGCATCCAATCTAAATTTTTATGTTTATTTTCTTCAGCCGACTATAACATCGGAATAGAATAAATATGATGCTCACCCTTGTGCGAAAATCCGGCCAGCACCAAGAGCATTGTGACCAACCTCACTGTTGCCCATATCGTCGTCTGTGGGCAGCCCCACGGCTTTACCGTGCGCCTTCACCAATCTCCATTTCTCAGGCGCACCCTTCATCGATCAATCCACAACAACAATAAACAAATCAATCCGATTTCATTCTCTGAAAAGAAAAAAAAAATCAATAATCCAATAAGCAAAATTACCTTTTTCAGTGAATCCATGGCAGGAGTCTCGGCGACATGAATGCAGTTGTACTGATTGGGTTTGGCCTCACCCCATCCATCCAAAACCACAACCGCTATGATTTTTCCCTTTGGCAATTTTGGGTGGTCGTTCAATTTCCATGAAAATCCAGAGCTACCCATGTCTCTTTCTCTATTTCGAATAAAAAAAAATGATAATAAATAACCAAATCTTGATTAGGAAAATAGTAAATACAACAGATCTAAGACACTGATATACGTATATTATAAAGACAGAAGAATCTAACCTTTGTAATTAAGTGCAGAAAATGTAGAAAAGTAGGCCAAATTTGCAAGATCGGGCCAGTATTTAACAAGATGCTTGGTGAAGGGGGGTGGTTGGGGTTAGGCCAATACACGTGAGGATGCGCGTCCACATTTTACCTTTTCTAGGAAAATAATAGGGGAGGTTCCCAACCTTTGACTTGCGTTGCACTTTGGTTCCCATATTAAAAATGAAGATTTTATCTAATACTTAGCCCACATTTGATCTTCATTTTTTTTTTTTTTAAATGAGTTTTGTAATAGTGATGAGCCTTTGGCACTGCAGAACCTTACATTGAGAACACTTTGTTAATCTTTTAAAGACAAATAAGAAAGATGCGTATTGTACTATACTGAGAGTTAGAATTCTTTCTTTCAAAAGAGTACTAAGTAGAAAAAATTCTGGATTTACATGTAAAATTATTGTATTGAAAAAATGTATAGTTGAGAATGAATTTTTAAAAAAATGGGACACAAACAGAGATTTTAACTACCCTTAGTTGGATACAACGATAATAATTGTATTAAATGTCATTATTAATTTATTAGTGAAGATTTTTGTAGTATGGGCCACCATATAACTTTTATTTCAACCCTACTGAGCCAATTAGGTAGAGGCACATTGCTAGATTATTTCCGTAAAAATATAGTCATTAAAGCATCTCTAAAGAACTCTCTAAATAAAAAAATGTTCTTTGTTTTAAAAAATTAACGTATTAAATAAGTTTCAAGAGATTTACTATTTTAACTTTTCAAAATAGAGATATTCTTTATTCTTGTTGTATAATTAACTCATTTAACGAGTTACACGTTTTAATATTCAACTTATAAAATTATACAAATCATATTTAAATTGACTTGCCTTGATATCTAAACAAATATATTAAATAAAAGATTAGGGAGAAACAATCAATGTTTATTGAAAAAAAATAATAATAAAGAGTCAAAATAGAATGCATCATTAGAGTGTAAAAAATATTAGTTTTAAATTTAATGAAGCTCTCTAATATTGTTATACATAAAATGTCTCTTGGAGACACTTTTTGCTAAAGATAATGGTAAAATTGTTAAGGTGAAGACTCAAGTCCTATTAAAATGAACTTTATGATGTAAATACTATATTTTAAAGATTGAGGATCAGAATGCAATACATAACAATTATTGAGGACCTCTGTTGCTATTTACCCTTCTCGTGAAAGGGCCGGAAAGATCTGGTTCTTGCACCACCTATAAAAGTTCTGTAAACAATTCCCCACTACATAATCATGTTATTAAACTATTATAAAGTTGTTTACAAATTATATTCGGATTGATTTTAAGACGGCAAGTTCTAGAAGCTTCTTTTTACATTTTCTTGGCACAAATTATCTCTTTTTACATTCAAGAACATGAAGCATTAGTAGTTTTCTATTCAAATGTAATTATTCAAATGTGATATTTTAAATATTTTAACAAATATTTAAGATTTATCGGTTCAATCAGTAATCCACTTATCCAAGTGTTGACTCGTGACTCAATTCTTTGAATGGATTGATGATTGAGTCGAGTTTAAAACCAATTAAACAAAAAACAATTATGATGAGCATCAAAAGAATAATACCTACAAAAAAAAATTGAAGTTGACTACAATCTCTCTCTCAAATTGCTAGAAGAAATAATTTTGTATTAATTCACAATTCCCTGCCACAATACCAATAGAAAAATAAGATATACTACATCATATCACAGGCTCTAGGCCGGTGTGAATTAACAAATTAATAATAATGAAAGCATGCGAATGATGTCACCTACGGTTCAGCAATGAGGCATGCAATACGCGAAGAGGCATGCGTGTATGGGGGAAATTTTTGCGGTCCAATCAGTACATTTGAATTAGGTTAGTATTAGGGTCTGCTGTCCAATTTGTTATCCACTTAATTAATTATTGATACGTCATTTTAAATTAACGTGTCATCAATTTGGTGTGTTAGTGGTGAAGTTAATAATGATAAATTTGAGGTGACACATTAATTTAAAAATGATGTGTCAATAATTAATTGGTGGACGGCAAATTTATCAGCATATCTCAACTCCAAAAATTGCTGGAGTGACAAATTATACATGTATTAAGTATAAATTTAAAAAAAAAAAATTTACTGCAAGAATGTCCCCCGTGTCCAGTTTATCCTCTATCCGTGGTTGGTACATGCTTAACTATTAATCATTTACTCGAGAAAAAGAAAAAAAAAAAAAAAGGAACATTTTGCCCAATAGTTCATGAACCTGACAATACATAAGTTTTGGTGCAAGTCTATTAATTCTCCTTTGTCCAATTTGCCAGTTCATGGAAATTAGGATTGAATTTGATGTTATTGAATGTGTTACAAATTCAATTTTGCACTATATTTATATACGAGCACATTACATAATTAAATTCGCACGGGATCTAACAATTTACGCGTGTTTTAATAAAATGAAGTCAATCTTCAAAAACCAAATTTAAACACATCTTCTGTGAAATAGTTTTATCAAAATATGGAGATAGTGACAGTATTATTAATGTTGACGAAACTAGCTACATAAATGTTGACGAAACTAAACAGCCAAGGAGTTGATTTGTTACCATTTGAATACCATTAAGTTCTCTTTTGAGATTCAGTGAATCTTATATATTTAGCAATAATACAATTTATCTTACCGCGTGAATCACACTTAACGGGTAAATTGCACTAAAGCCACTAAACTTTCAAAATATTAGTAGCTAGATCATTAAACTTCAATTTCGCACAACCATACTGCTAATACTTTAATTTATCAAACTTCAAACAACTAATATATATGTATGTATGTGGGATTGGCTTCACCCCATCCACAACCACAATCATTTTTTTCCTTGGGCAAATTTCAATGATCATTCAATTTCTAAAAATCCAGAGTTATCCTAACACTTTTTCTCTATTTTAAATCAGAAAAGTGATGATAAATAACCAAACCTTGATCAGAAAAAAATAATTATGTTGGCCTCGTTATTTTGTAGGGGGAGGACATGACGAACGGATTCCGACTCCTCTAACATCTACGTAGCTTTCTGTACACTTGGACAAACTGTTAAAGCATGTGGCCATCTTTGACAAGCAATTCGACAATCAAGTCAATTTATGTTTAATTATATACTTGGGTTTGCGACGTGCCTAAGACGTGAGCCACTTAAGTAAAAGGGGTTTGAAATCGGGAGGTATAAAGAGAGTAATGAGAGAGCAAAAGTATAGCTTGAGAGCATAAACTTGCATTACTTTCAAATGGTATAATATGTGAGCTTTTATAATAGAAAATGACAAGTAATAACAGTTGGATGAAGAGACACGCTACCTCATCCTAGTGTTCGAGGTGTCTTGTAATAAGAATCAATCAGTCAAACCTAAGCTCAAACGTTGTTATGACCATTTGCAATCTTAAATTTGACGCATAAGGTCTATACTTGACATATTGACTTGGTAATATGGTTGTTGCAGTGAGTTATCACATCAATCATATAATGAAAAATTTTGTACGGAAGATTCCCTACAACGTCTCTATCTGCCTCGCCTCATCCATGATGGCTCGACCTTCTATATGGATTCGATCTCTTTATGAGGGTTCAACCAAAATTGCCATATGGACAAAATGACGTGGAATACGAGGATTCACTTGCAGTGTGGATGCCACGTGATCATATTTGGAGTCTGATTGGAAGAGGCATAACAAAATACATCAGATCAAAGACAAAAACATAAATAAATAATCTATCCTTTGTGATCAAGTGAAGAAAATTTAGAAAAGTAAGA
Source organism: Fraxinus platypoda (assembly GCA_903798405.1). Lineage (NCBI taxonomy): Eukaryota > Viridiplantae > Streptophyta > Magnoliopsida > Lamiales > Oleaceae > Fraxinus > Fraxinus platypoda. The sequence goes on along the minus strand of CAIGRT010203709.1, from coordinate 153 downwards.
AAAAAGTGCATGTAGATCAGGTCAGTATTAACAATTGATAGACTAATACACGTGAATGCACGTTGTTAGCCCATTAAAATGAGACTAGCTGAGGTGCCTAAAGAGGTACAACCGAGGCTCTCCAATGGCTAGCCGAAGTGCCTAAAGAGGTAC
>CAIGRT010203694.1:0-10142 GCA_903798405.1 Fraxinus platypoda | reverse complement strand
CATTAACATTTATTATTTTTGCGATACAAATTTCTCAATGTAATTTTCATCATTTTATTAGGAAATTTTATATGGAATATGACATCAAAAATTTTCGAAATTTTACATCCGAAAAAGTCATATCCCATGTAAATTTTCAGATGTATAATTATATGGGGTATGGTTTTTTTGAACGTAAATTTTCAATTGTAAAATTTCTCCCAACTTCTTTACAAGTTCGATTGTGCCCCCCAACTTTCATGGTCTGTGTCCGCCCCTGATTGTCATAATGAGAATGAACTGGATTAATAATGGGAATTGGAGAATTAAAATGAATTACTTGGTGGTTGGCGGAGTCGGATTTCTAGAGCCTTCACTCTTTGAATTTTTCTCCAATCTCGTCCATTCGATCTTTTAATAAAACAACTCAAAATTTAAAAATCTATGTGTTTTGACTAGAACTAGGTTTTAATTGAATTGAAACTAGATTCGGGATCACGTGGGGTGACACTTTCTCTCCTTTCTCTATTACTTGTGCATACCATGCACTTGGCTGAAAATAAAGTAACAGCCTCTTTGTAAAGTGGGAGCAGTTGGAAGTGATGGAAGATAAAACTATACTGAACAAGTTTAAACAGACACTGGACTTGTACTGTTACATGAGAGTAACTTATTGCATATTTTTGACACGAGGATACAACTACATAGAAGCAGAAGAAGGAATGCTGACAGTTGATTTCTCTTCAATTGTTTGGTGCAAAAAGTCTTCACACACTTAATTTGACTAATTTGTACATAAAACACAGATTAAAAGTGGAAATAAGACAGCTCTTGTTTATGTTTCTTCACAGCATAAACACCTTATCAAGGATTATAGCTGGATTACTCAAAGCTGCATGCAATTACAACCATGAAACTAGTCATAGGGCCGTGAAGTCACTGTAAATGGACTCCGTACCGTGTGCTTTCCATTTTCCTCGATCCAAGTGATAGAACCATAATCAAGCGGTCCCTGAGTCTTATAACGTATGGTCACTGAATAACTCCGCTTCTCATACTTCTTTCTGAACACCATTGTTTCTGGAAATACTGTGATGGTAGAATCCTCTGTTTTTTGAACTTTAACTTTATATGTTGCAGCGCCATCCCCAACGTTTGTAACAGTCCTCCGGAACTTCTGAGTTAATGTACTTCTTTTTTCTTCAGGATCATACACAGCAATGAACGATGGGTTGGGTTGGGTTGGGTTGGGTTGGGTGGATTTATTCTAAGAGTTTTCAAGCAACATCATAACACTTGTAAAGTTTATAAATATAGTCGAGTCGGGTTGGGTTGGGTTGGATGAGTTTATTCGGTTTTCATGAGTTAACCCATAGCCCAACCCAACCCTCCTACACAACCAACACACCCAACTCCTGTAAAAAAAAATAAAAAATCCGACCCAAACCGGTCGGGTTGGTTCGGTTTGGGCGGGTTTTGCCCACCCCTAGAAGAGAGGCTATTTAAAAAGAATTCTAAACAAAAACTGTGGATTTGTGCTGACAACTGAGATGAGCTTATTGCATACTTTTTAGAATTTGGGTGTGATCTGAATTTTTTATTGAAGATAATTGAAAATTCGTGCATGTTAAGAAGAATTATATTTGGAATATTTTTGGTAATCCTATTCAAAGCCTATTTGACGAATTCTAGTTGAAGTTTTATTTGAAAGTCCAATTGGGACATGAAATTTGTGTTGGACTTGAAGATGTCAAGATATGAATCGGGGAGAAAAGTCGTCGCAATTTCGATAACTAGCTGCTAGCTTGGCGCTCGAGCGGCGTCACCAGATTTTCAATAGAGACTTAGCCCCTACTGGTGCCCGCCGACGCTCAAGCGGCGGAACTGGTGTTCGTCTAGCGCTCGAGCAACGTGGTTATCCAGGGAAAGCCCATGTTCTCGTTTTGATGCGTTCATTTCCTCCTGTAACTCTACTTTTAGGGTCTTGGATGCCTCCTATATATATTTAATTTTTTTATTGTATTTTAGATTAAATTAGACAAATCATAATTATAAAATCTTTGTATTTTTTCTCCATATTTTAATAAAACTTTTATTCTCTACCAATATTTTGTTCTTGTGATCAAGTACTTTATATTGTGCCTATAATCTCGTATTTTCTTCAATAAAGTGACATCAGGGCAATCCGATATCATCTTCATTCTCAACAAAAGGAAACAGCTAGACAGAGACAGAAGAAAGAACTACTATATGATGTGTAAAATTTTATTGAGATGATTCATAATGGTCACAGGAAGTTCTACAGCAAAGTTACCAAAAAATTAATTTATTGTTCTAAAATAAAATGAAACTTCAGATTTTTTAGCTCTCGCCTTAGAAATCGAGCATTAAATGACTATAATTCGATAACAAGTTATGGTAGCCAAGCACAGGAGTTACGAAATCTTTGCGTGCATGGATCGTATAGATGCTCTGCATCAGTAGTAATTCGTGGATCATTTCCACAGATGACAAAATCTGTTGAAAATCATATCTGGAAGAAAACAGAAGGGCAGGTTGAGGAGTTAGTGATACAAGAAAAAATGAAGGTTGCTGTTGCTTCTGGTTTAGCCAAATACTCATCCAACTGACTGTTAGTGTTGGTGCATTCTCAAACCCTTGCTTCAGTATTGGTTGGACACTGCTGATTTTTATATAAATCACTGCTGAGTAACATGAAGACGTAAATAAATGAAAAAACTTGGTTGAGATCAATGTACTATTAATTTTTGAAAATGCAGAGTTACCTTTATATCAAAGAATATCATGACTATCTTTGTATTTGAATTTTATCAATAAGGACAAATTGGTTTTAATGTCCCAGAAGTTGACAACAAAAAGGTGCTGGTAAAAAAAGTGAATCAACTTTCAATTATGGAGCAAAAAAGGCTAATAAACTTGCATATTTTGAATTAAGAAAATAAATAATGTTTCTGAATGGTATGAAATCTTTTAGGAGTAAAATCATCATTGATCACTGCCAATGCTTATTGGATTATGAAAAGATTACACAGTTATTGGAAACGATAACAAACTAGATCTATGCAGCATAAAATGCTTATTGGATTATGACAAGATTACACAGTTACATGCAAATAAAGAATGATCACAGAAAAGCCATAGAACTAGTCATTATAGACCCGTTGAGTAACCACAATGGGACTCCTTACTGTGTGCTTGCCATTTTCCTCAACCCAAGTGAGTGAACCATGATTAATAGCAGTCTCACTATAACTCCGATAACGGATGGTCAAAGAATAGCTCTGCTTCTCATACTTCTTTTGGAAGACCAACGTTTTCGGGAATACTGTGATTGTAGATTCCTTTGGCTGTTTAACTTTAAGTTTATATGTTGCTGCACCGTTCCCTACATTTGTAACAGTCCTCTGGAATTTCTGAGTCAATATAGTTCTATTTTCTTGAACATCGTATAGAGCGATGAATGATGGGTAATTCAGGTCAGAAGATGGATTTGAGCAATTGTAGCTTGATCTTAAGATTGATTGAGTTTGTTCACGAGTAAAATTCATAGAACAGACAAGGTTTACATAGTCTAGCAGGGTGGCATCATAAATAAGACCTGGATCAAGGGCACGATTAGGATCAACTTGTCCTGCCCCCATGTCAAGTGGTGTAGCAACTTCATAATCGCTGCCCATGTCTTTGATGGGTTTTCTTGTATTATCAAGTGGATTTGCAGTGGTCATCATGGCAGATCGAATCGCTGCAGGACTCCAATCGGGATGTGCAGCTTTCAAGAGTGCAGCAATTCCAGATATATGAGGACAAGCCATTGATGTACCTGACAAGAGTGTGTAGTCACTGGACAAGAATATGTTGTTACCAATGCTTGCAACATTAGTATAAGGATTGTAGGCTGCTAAAATTAACACTCCTGGTGCCATTATATCGGGCTTCAGGATGCCTGGGTAGCTTCGTCCAGGACCTCTAGATGAGGATCCCGACACAGCTGGAGCAGGTCTGGGCTCTGTTCCCAAGATTGTTTGTTGAAACTCAATGCTAGCAAATGGGTCAGCACTATTAGATGCATAGCTGATTACATCTTTCGCATCTTTGGGGGTGATTACCACTCCTGGGTAAGGAAAAGTATCTGATCTAAGTATACTAGTATCTTCGGATATGATTATAGCTGCACGAACATTGGACTCCGACAGATACCGCCATAGAGAAAAGAAGCCTACCGTTTCATCAGATTGGTTACATATGATGATACCTCCTTCAGGGGCTTCGGACAATAATTCAGTTGAATTGCAGGCAGATAAGGTCTTATTGTATGTGAGTCTCAGGTTTCGGACTGTGGCTCTAGCAGGAAACAAACTCCATCCAGTGATGGACAGACCATTTCCTAGAGTTAAGGTCCCAGCAAACCAACGATCAACAGTTCCCGAAGCAACAATGACTGCCCAGGGTATTCCCTCGAGTAAAGTTGCGAAATTTGGACCACGATTTCCTGCTGAAACAGAAACAAGGATTCCCCTCTCTGTGGCACCAAAAGCAGCTATTGCAATTGGATTATCGTACAGATCAGTCCTACGATAACTCAGAGAAATTGACAGTATATCAACGCCATCGGCCACAGCCTGGTCAATTCCTGCAAGAGCATCAGATTCATAGCTTCCTTCATTCCAGAGGACTTTATATGCAGCAAGCCTAGCACGTGGAGCCACTCCTCTTGCTGTTCCTGGAGCGTAGCCGAAGAATGAAACACCATCCACATAGTTTCCAGCGGCGGTGGATGCCACGTGGGTGCCATGACCCGAATCATCCCTTGCAGAATTCATCGTTATTGTAATTCCGGGATTTTCTTCCCGAACTCCCTGATTGAAGTATCTTGCTCCAATGAGTTTCTTGTTACACAACGAAGAATTGAACTCTTCACCTGCCTGGCAAATTCCCTTCCACCTTGCCGGAATTTCTGTCATTCCATCGTCTTTAAAGCTTGGACTTTCTGGCCATATGCCGGAGTCAACAACCCCAATAATCACATCTTTACCATACTCAGATGCTGGCCATATGCCCGTGGCAGTATTCAGAGAAAGAAACTTGTAAGTATGGGTGGTGTCGGGCATGACAATACCATCTGGATATGCTGAAAGGAACCCTGGTGACTTCTTCAAAGCATCCAATTCATCTTTGGACATTGCTGCACTGAATCCATGAAAGGCATGGTCATATGCATAGACAAGCTTTGGTGAAGGCTTATGGTCATCTAATGAGGTGAGTCCAACAGATTTGATGGATTGAAGAGTTGAAGAGTACCAATAATGGTGACTGGAAAAAGCCTTAGGCATGAAAGATTTGTCCATGTGGATAATGTAATTAGATCTTTTTGCTGAAGCCAGCAGAATCCATGAGCAGAGGAGGACACTGAAGACCTTAATCAGCCACATTTTTCTTTTTCCAGAAAGGAGTTCTTTTCAGGTACCTCAGAAGCAGATTTTTTATGATAATAAAACTAAAAAATTGGCTGCTTGAAATGAGTTCTTTACAATTTTGTTGAATTATTACACCTTATCTTCTTTGCAAATAGCTGTGTCATTTCCATTATTTTTAATATAATCCATGTGCCGTTAAGAATCGAACTTAATAGTACTGTTTTCATTAAAGACTTGAGTTTACTTTTGGTCGTTTTCATCAGACTTGAGCATATACCATTTATTAATTTTTTTGCCGCAAAAACGATGCCTTGAGATTCTTTCAACTTGGAAAAAAAGAAGTCTTGGGTTCAGTTCAATTAGTAGATTATTAATTTGTGTTGGGGAATTTTAAAAAATGGCCAATTATATGCTTGTCAAATGAAAATGTCTAATTTTGGTAACTCTTGCAAAAATAGCCAAATTTGGTATCAAATTGTCTTTTATATCCTTAATGAAAAATGAAGCTTTTTTTTTTCTTTTCAATTTGTCACAAATTTCTAGAAAAAAAGTAACTTCCATGAAAAGCTAAAATAATATAAGATAATAACTAATTGGTAAATGTCATTTCATTATCTATTAGGTAATAACTAAAGATTTTTTTGGATAGAAATGAAGATGATGAAATAGAAAAACCATTAACTCACAAAAAAAATTTACATACTTCTACTTCAAAGAAAATCATATAATTTTGTATCGAGAAATTTAATCTCATCCACAATTCTCTATAGAAGGTAAATTTTCTTCGAAATCTTTTTTTTTATTGATAAATTGTATTTTATAATTGTTGTGATATACATGATGTAAATGGATGATTAGATTTGTTAAAAAATTATTAGATATTTGTTGCAAGATTATTAGAGCATTTTTAAATCAAATTCATATTTATTGTTTTGTTTTTCTCAAGCATGGTGTCATAACCCACTTAAATAACTTTGATGGATGAATTTGCATTGGTTGTCATGTATTGACAATGCCATTAATGGTGGAATAAATTCCTTGCAAAAATGGTTGTTGAGGATGAAGAAGAAGATAAATGCAAATGGTGAATTGTCTGGACATATCATTCTCAACATTTTATAAATGTCGAGAACTACACTTCAACTATAATTCTTGACATTGTTTCAAATGTCGAGATTTATATTATAAACTTAGCGAGATTACAAAATATTTTGTTTTTACCATTGATCGTATTCGTGTTGTCAAGATTATTGAAAATCCATGAACAAAATGTAAATAGTGGGAGTCCCCCATTTATACAAAACACTTCAACACATGACTTCCAAAATACTTCTCCCAACAAATCCCTCCATTTGTACAAAACTTCAATAACACCTAATTCCCACAACACCACATGTAAATACACCATGGAAGAAATAATATACATTTACATAGAGGGGGGAAAAAAAAGTTAAGGACAAAATAGTGAAAATCTGATCGAGAGAGAAGAAGAGGCAACTAAGACAAAAGTTGACCATAGTTTAACAGGCCAAACGCACACCACAAGCAAAGATGACGATCGGCTCAGCAATTTCAACGATCGAGGTGTAGCGACCGATGAATAGTGAAGAAGGTGCTGTAGGGTTTCATGTGAGAGAGTGATAAGGATTTGTGTGTGGGGGGAGAGGGTAAGTCTGGATTCATTTCAATATTTTAGTTCATATGGGTCAGGTACTAAAAATGGTCTGCCGGGTTAATTATTTATGGGTAAATTATTTTTCCAGATTGGCTACAAACAAGGAGTTCGGGTCAAGTTCAATTATCTCATAACCCAACTTGCCAGAAAAGAACCCAACTAAAAATAATACATTAAAAGTAAAAACCGATCTTTTCAATAAGAAAATTAGCATTTATTGTGGTTTGATATGTGTACTTTTTTGGAATAAGTAGGGTAGGTTATGTGTCAAGTTTTTATTGATCAACACAATTTAAAGTTTTGTGAAAATTTTAGTCTCTACCATGGAATTAGAAATTGATAATAAGGACATTTTGGTTTAAATTTTTGTAAAATGGATATTGAACAAATTTTGGACATTTTTGAAAATGACCATGTGAAAGTAAACATTTATTGTAATTTCCTCATTTGTATTTTGGGTCTTAATTCGAAGTTGAAGAAAAAATTGTCCGAGTCAATAATGGAACCAACTTTGCAAGTGTGGGGGCAAAAATAACTTGCAAATATTTAAACTATAAAACAAAAACACAGCTGGAATGGTGTGACATTGTGTAGGTGTAATGTCAACATTCAATCCACACCTTAGGCAGAAAAGAGTTCTTTATGAGATGCTTCGGTAGCTGATTTTTATGTTTATAACAGTGAAAGATGGCTTCTCGAGACGAGTTCTCTGCTTCTGTTACTTTATTTCCACACATGGATTTGACATCATTTCATATTGAAATCTCAGTCATTAGGATTTTACAGGACTGTACAAGTGCATTTTCCCTTTCATATTTGATATGTTACTTATCTGTACATTAGGAATCTAACCTCATTTACTACTTTTCATTCAAACTTTCTGAAAAATGAAAAGTAGATTTATTCAAAGTCACTCTGGAACTGGAAGTCATCTAATAAAGGCAGAATCATAAGGCCATTTTATAGATCATTATAATGGAAAATGTAGAAAATCTATTTGTACAATGATTAGTGATTGACAACACTTACAACACACTCACATTAGTGTGGGCCTCACTAATTTTTTGTTTAGTAAATGTTAAGAAAAGAAATTATAAAGCGATCCTTTAAAATGTAATGAATAACGAGTATTTTTTTTTTTTTTTTTTTTTTTTTTTATTAGAAAGAATCCAAATACAAGAACTCCTTGGNTTTTTTTTTTTTTTGTAATTAGAAAGAATCCAAATACAAGAACTCCTTGGGAGTTTGTTACTCAGTGGAGGAATCGCTAACAAGTAGAAAAGACTGTAAATTTATTAGCTTGTCATTCATCTAATTATATATCCTGATGGGTAATTAAAAAAAAAAAAAAAATCTTTATCGTTTGTACTCATTGCGAAAATAGTTCCTATCGTTTCAAACTTGATATTTACGCCCTCATTTCAAACCTTTCTTGCGGAATTGGTCATTTCCGTCATGTTCCTTTAAATCCTTCCATTAAATATGTGTAATTTGACGGAAAACGTCCTTATCGTTTGCTTTAATTACACAAATAGTCCATATCATTTAATTTTGACATTTCGACGCTCAAATCGACATTTCTTTACTTAAAAGGTTCTTACCGTCCATTTTCTTCATTAGAAAATGACTAATTTATCATCCTCTTTAAATAAATAAATATATATATATATAAAGAAATTGTATCTAGAGTTTCTAGTTTTTTAAAAATCACAAACGAGTCTCATGTAAAAAAATTTAAAACATTCTAATAAAAGAAAAATATTTTATTTTTCCAATTAACCCACTTACCCTTATGCCTACCCGCCACCACCACTACTACCAAAATAATTAAAAAGAGAATTAAAAGTATAAAAAAATATTTGATGAGGAAACAAGCACCATTTTGTTTTTCCATTTTTAATTCTTTTTTTACTTTTATTATACTTTTAATTATTTTTGTGGTGTTGGTGGAGTATAGGAGATGAGTGTAGGGGTAGGTGAAATAATTTAGAAGATAAAATATTTTTCTTTTATTAAAATGTTGTAAGTTGTTTTACGTGAGACTTTTTTGTACTTTTTAAAAAACATAAAACTCTAGATGTAATTTTTTTTATATTATATTTTTTTTCTATTTGTTTTTTGATGATAAAATAGTCATTTTACAATATTATAATGGAGAAAATATATGATAAGGACATGTTAAGAAAATAAATGTTTTGAGTGTTCACAAATCAAAATTGAAACAATAGGGACTATTTGTGCAATGAAAGTAAACGATAATGATGTTTTGCACCAAATAACACAAATTTAACAAAATATAACGGAAATGACCAATTTCGCAAGAAATGTTTGAAATGAGGGTGTAAATGCCACGTTTGAATAGGGACCATTTCCACAATTAGTGCAAATGATATGGATGTTTTTTGCTAATTACTCTATCCTGATTAGTGATACATCGTATTCTGGTGAACAAATGCAAAGGTAAAATGAAGATGTTTTTCTTTGGGTCAATTTTAATATAACACTTTTAAATTTAGCCATATCCATGTTTTCTTTAGTTGGCATTAAGTTCAAGAATTGTAATAGAATCATGTGCAACTAAAATAATGAAAAATATATATTATTGAACTGCTGTGAAAACTAATCATTCAAGACCCGTCGAGTAACCACAATGGGACTCCTCACCGTGTGCTTGCCATTCTCGTCAACCCAAGTGAGTGAACCATCGTTAATAACAGTCCTATTGTAACTCCTATAACGTATGCTCACAGAATAGCTTTGCTTCTCGTACTTCTTTTGGAAGACCAATGTTTCTGGTGATACTGTGATGGTAGAATCCTTCGGTCTTTTAACTTCGATTTTATATGTAGCAGCACCATCCCCTACATTTATGACAGTCCTGCGGAATTTTTGATTTAATGTACTTCTTTTTTCTTCAATGTCGTAAAGAGCGATGAAGGATGGATAATTCAGATCCAAGGATGAATTTGAGCAATTGTAGCTTGATCGTATGATAGTCTGAGTTTGTTCTCGAGTAAAATTCAACGCACAAACAAAGTTTGCGTAGTCTTGCG
>CAIGRT010203676.1:0-11243 GCA_903798405.1 Fraxinus platypoda | reverse complement strand
CCTCATTGGGACTTTGTCTCAAGAGGTTGTCATTTCTTACACAATCGTCTGAACATTGTTTTAATTGTTGGCGAGGCTCAATTTCCACGCGAAACAGTATGATTTGGAAATTGTTTAAATATCATTTCTAATTTTATTTGCCAAGTTTTCAGTCCCACCAACAATACAAGAATTCAATCAATTCTAGTTTTACTGTTTCCCAAAAAAATTCCAAATTTTATTAAGTTCATATTATATCCCAGATAATGCATATTCATAAATCAATAAACTTGCACGGTATATACATATATTGAAACACTTATAGTCCATATTATGTAATACCCACCAAATCAAACGTTGTTTTTTCAGATAATTTCTGTACTTTGATCATAATTAAGCATACTCATATGCAGATTCATGGATCAAGATTCATTAAGAGCATAAACAAGGGATCCGATAACAAAGTAAGGAAAAAAAAAAGAGGGAGAGTTTTACATAAATATAATGTAAAGAAAGGAACCAAAGTTTACCTTATTGCCTTTTTGAAAACGTGTTGTGGATTTATACACTTATCTATGCCGTTAAATATGGAGATTTTTAGGATTACTTTTGATGAATTGTGAGTTTAATATCTTATATACATTGTTTGTTAGGTAAAACTCAATAATTGGAAGTGATTTTGGAAGAAATGAAGGAAAATCGAGCTAAAAGGAATAATTTCAAAGTTCACAAAGAATAAATTCTAATTTAAGCGTACTAGTTTTGTATGAAATTCGAAATATGTAACACAAGAGAGATTTTGATGTGATTATGCTAACTTATTCTAAAATAAATGTAAAACTAGGGTTTATAACAATGAACGGATGATTGTATTGAATTCAGAGTGTGACTATTATTATCTATTTCAATTCTTAATTTGTAATCTAGTTATATTCATGTATTCTTGACAATCAATAAAACTAATATATTTAACTTTCTTTTTGAAGATGAATTAATTTTATTCTAATCACGATTTGAATATATTCTAGTACGAATTCACATGATTAGAATGAGTTAATTTTAAATTATTTATATGATTGCACATGTGATAAGTGTTATTCCTAACATATATTTCACATGATAATTTATCGTTTTCTAAACTTATTGTGAGTCTTTTAATACTACAACAAACAACTAATTATCTATTTTTTTAGCTACACAATTAAATAATGTAATGGGTATGTAAAACTAATCAAGAAACCCTACTAATCTTGAATTAAAATAAATAAATAAATAGATTCATCTTCATCCAATATAAAAAGGGATCTAACCTAACATGATTTTGTATAAATTACAAGAAAAATAAGGAAAAATCATCACCCAAATCATGAAATAATGCAAGAAATCTTGATCTTTAATTTCAAAGTTGAATTTTAAAAATCTTGATGTAATTGGTCTTCAATTCTTGTTAGGATCTGATATTCTCTTCAAAATATAGAAATAGCATCTTGTTCTTGATGAATTTGATGATATAATATGGTATTAAGAGGCTAGAAAGAGTTCCTTGAATGTGTTCCCCAAGTTTATTATTAATAGGAATCAAAATTTGATACAAATCACATCGAAAGTGGTTTTCAAGAAGAATGTTGATTAACAAGGAAATTGCACGTTAGGCCCCCGATTATACCCACATGCCCACATCGTGTAACTAGCCAAACCCGCGATAGATATTGAAATTGCTATCGGTAAATCGAAAAGAGTGACTCGTACCTGCGTACTCAAAAGACTCAAACTCGCTTCGAGTCGCGCGATTTCGTCTCTGAGCGACCGTTAGTATTTTGGTCATACTTTCTCAATCGATATCCAATTGAGGTGATTCAAAGTGCACTAACTCAAAGGGTACCATTCCTTTGGAAATAGAATCTCTCCAATTCGAATATGTGCTATCCAAAAAAAGAGTCTCAATCTAAGACTGAAAATTTGGAGCACGTTTTGTATTAGAAATTGATTTGTGAAAATATTTTAATTATATTTCACTCTTTTGACTTTCAATTGCATCCAACTGATCATATATCATCTTCAATCAACGTTTTATGGTTCGAATCAACCATTGAATATTTACACTTTGGTCCTCGAACTTTGAATTTCTTCATTTTTGCTTGTTTTCGCTCATTTCTTCCAATTTACCTAATTTGCCTCGAGTTTTATCTAATAAACAAAATTAATACAAAAGTAAGTTAAAAGTTATCTTAAACAAAATCTTTTAAACAAACGTGGTTAGATAATCTGTCTTTGGTATCAGGATTGGAAGTTCTGTATTAAATTATGCATGACTTCAAAATCACAATGTTAAAATTTATTTCTACTTATCTAATGCAAAATCGACATTTATGTGTGAAGATTCATGCAGAGCATCATAAATTCATAAAGTGATTCAAATCCCAACCCTAAATTGTCTAATTTATCATTTCTTCTGTCGTACGATACACCACAACCTTATTCTTTTAACTATTTTTCCAATGTGTGATCTAAAGTTGAATTCATATACTAATCATCACTCTCTCCAATTTGGTTAAATTTTGCTAATTGCAGCTCAACAAATCAATAATGAGGATTCTTCTTACTTTTTACTGTTTCAGCCTTCAAAAATCAACTAAACACATAATCTATTGTCAAAGGTCTAATTTTATAAAATAGGTGTTTGGGGCTTAACCAAGGTAGTACGTAGAATTTTTTTTTTTCGATTTTTTTATTATACGTATATATTTTTCATCTTATGCACTGACTTCTTTCCATTAAACTTTCTAAATGATCATTGTTGCAAGCTTTTGGCCGATAACTCTTAAATCAGATGACTATAGAATACAATGTTTTAAATACCCTTGCAAGTTTAATTACTCGAGTCATATAGGCTACTAAGAGACGTTTCACAACGAGATTTTTTTTTTCATTTTCGCCATAATTAATGCTATGTCTCTCATTAAATACTCATTCTCAAAAATTAACCCATAATTTAAGATTTTCATCTAATTTTCATTTATTGGCCTTAGACAATCCACACAAGATTTAGCACATATGGAATCCACATTTATCTCAATGTCTCCTTACAACAGCTCAATCATCCACAAATCATCCTAAAATTGGTTTAATGATGCATTATTTAGTCGTTATTTGAATTTAACATATGAGGTCCTCTATTTTCAACTTATTCAAATTTTGAATCAAATTAATCCTTCATTATGCAAATTATAAATCTTGTAATAAAAAATATCAAGTTTCACATGACAAAGTATAGATGAACCTAACATGCAACTTTTCCACAATTTATAGCCTAATATTGGTCCAAATATATGCATCATAGTAGACAAGATTATTTAACTCACACAAGCACATGAAAATAACAATAAAGCTGAAAATAAATTATTTTTATTAGTTTATAATAGACATTGCCTTTAACATCTAAAAATATGACAAACAATATATGAAAATTAAGGGCAAAGAAAGGAATTAAATACTCTCCTGATATAAATCTAAAGGTTTGGATTGACTTAAAAGTGTTGGATCACTTTCTATGTCTTTCCTCTTATCCAATGTGTCCAAGTGTCATGTCCCTTCAAAATAATTAGAAATCAATTATATCATTGAACAAATCAAAATAAGCTCAAGCACATCCTAAAGAGAAATATGGGGATGAAGATACCCTATACTAATTAAAAGAAATAAAGATTACTAATCATATATTCTAGAAAGTAAAATAAATAAAATGGAAAAATATGAGGTTGCCTCCCAATAAGCGTCTCTTTATAGTCATTAGTTTGTCTTTGATGTTTTGGTTGTTCATGATGATTTGAAAAGAGAATTTTCAGCATTGCATCGGCTTCACTAGCAGTTGTTCTTTAATTCATTTTTGGGCCTCCAAATTGTAAGGCTTTGATTATTGTCCTGCACAACCAATCCACCAACGTTTTTCTTTTTCTTGTGGTCATTCATTTTGCATTCCTCTAGGTAAGGTGGTTGCCTCCGTAGAGTATTCATGGTGAAGTTTTGTTATTTTTCTTCCACCCTCAAAATCATCTCACCATTTTCAAAATTCATTAATGCTCGTCCAACTGTTAAAGGGTATTCCCAATATTATTAGCATGTGTTGATCTTCATAAGGGTGTTTAATTGATCTGTCGCTCGCTGTAGGATTATCGAAGTTGCTTTTGGATCTTCTTATCTTAATTCCCTGTAAATAGACAATAACATCAAATTAATACTTGATCTAGTGATGGCATGAGACTATTCATCTTTTGGCTAGTTTCGAAGCCTTTGAGGAAATGGAATAGGCAACACATATACCCGAACATGGGCTGCAAACTTAATTGATGGTCTCTCAATAACTGTATAATTCACAGTTTTAACTACTAATACATGTTCTCTTGGGTTCTTTTTGATGTTGCTTTGCAAGGTACCCCGTGTTCTGTTGGACATTACAGCTGCTAGCTGTCCCATCTAAGTTTCCAGAATTTTTATTAAAGCCTGTAGTTCTGAAAATTAGTCTCATTATTGGCAATGTACTGAGCCACTAATTATTTTAACTATGGCTTCTTCTCATGTTGTTGCTGAAATCCTAATGAGTTGCCTTGAGTCTCACTTTCCTGACTCTATTAGTTCATGAGAAGTTTAGATGATTCCTCCAACTTGGATTATATGTTGCCTTTGAAAATTATATGCATAACTGACGTCCACAGGCTGATAAACATACGTGGAGGCTAAAGAATAACTTGTAGTTATATGATTTACCTCACAATCCCTACAGACTGGTGCTGGTTGGTGCATCATGCTTACATTCTGAGTTAGTTTGTCCAACTTCTTTGTTAGTACTTCGAGCTGGGCTATCAATGATATAACTGCATCTATGTTATGAATACCTCCTGTTTTTCCTCAGAGTTTTTCTTCGAGATGGCCAAATACATTGATTTTTACAATTCTCTCAAAAAGATTTAAGGCATTGTCTAAGGATATATCCATTATTAATCCTCCAACTAAAGCATCAGCTAAGTTATAGTATTCATGTCGTAGGCTTGAATAAAATATGCAAATCTTAGCGTATTTAGGAATGTTCAGATTGGGATGCTTTCTGATGTAATCTTTGAATATTTTTCTCATGCTTTTAAATAGTTCTCAAGGTCTTTTTGTTTTAAGGTATGGACTTCATTTTTTATATGATGGAGTCAAGAAGGGGGGAAAAATTTCAAGGTAAATTTCTATACCATGTCATTTCATAAAACAAAGCTCCCCGGAAGTAGTGAGATTAGTAATTCTTGTTCACCCTCCTTTAAATTATGAGGAAATAGGCACAGTCGAAAAGTGTCGTAACATGCCTTCATAATTGATCACCTTACAAAGCATCAAGAATGCTTGAACTTATTCATGAGGATTTTCAGTTGATTTTTCAGAAAACATGATATCATGATGATTTTAGAACAAGTTGATGACATTTGATTGAATGTGAAAATTGGTCTACACAAAAGGATGATAGATAATAGCTGGTTGTACAATAGCAATTATGTGATTTAAATAATCCCTAATAGTTTCTCCATCGTTGGCAATTGCTATTGGCGAAATTGGATGTTTCGACAAATCTAGTGGGAACTAAATTTGATTTTGGTTTTCTGCCTTTCTTTTAATTTTATTCGTTCTCTTCTTTGCTGTCTGAAAGTTATTTTGATCTTAAGATCCAATGGTAAGAGTTCGATTTCTTCACAATCTTGCATATACTACTAAAAAATAAACAAGAGAGATTAAGTGTGTAAATAATAGCATAAAATAAAAGAAAATTTTGAATACTATATAAACTAATAAACTCAAATTAAATACTTTATACCTCGATAGCGACGTCAAAAAACTTCTTTGTGCGAAACTCGCAAACGTACGAGATCGTTGACAAGTAATATAATTAGTGAGTTGAGAATATCATCTTACAGGGAATGAATTCTAATTCAAATGTACTAGCTTTGTATGAAATTCGAAATATGTAACACGAGATATATTTTGATGTGATTATGATAAATTATTCTATAATTAATGTAAAACAAGGGTTTATATCGATGAATGGATGGTTGTATTGGATTTAGAGTCCATCTATTGTTATCTATTTCAATTCTTAATTTATAATCTAGTCATATTCATGAATTCTTGACAATTGATAAAGCTAATACATTTAACTTTCTTTTCCAAGATAAATTAATTATATTCTAATCACGACTCGAGTCTATTCCTAGTACGAATTTGAATGATTAGAATGCATTAAATTTTAGAGTAAGTATATGATTACATACATAATAAATGTTATTCATAACATCTATTGCACATATGTTAATTTTGTTGTATTTTAAACTCATTGTGAGTCTCTCAATACTACAACAAATAACTAATTGTCTAATTGTTAGCTACATAATTAAATAATGTAATAAGTATATAAAATTAATCAAGAAACACAAGAAATATTAAACTATTAGTCTTGAATTAAAATAAATAAATAAATGGGTTCATTTTCATCCAATATAAAAAAGATCTAGCCTAGTATGATTTCGTATAAATTACTAGAAGAATAATGGAAAATCATCACTTGGATCATGAAATAATACAAGAAATCTTGATCTTAAGGTTGAATTCTTTAAAACTTGATACAATTGGCCTTAAATTCTTGCTAGAGTTTGATCTTCTTTTTCAAAATATAGTAATTGACCTCTTCTTGTTGATGAGTTTGATAATATGATATGGTATTAAGAGGTTGGAGAGAGTTCCTTCAATGTGTTCCCCAAGATCGGTATTATAGGAGTCAAAATTTTGATAAAAATCGCGTACAAAGTGGTTTACAAGGAAATTACACATCACGCCCCCGGTTATATCCGTATGCCTGCATCGTGTAACTAGCCAAACCCACATTGTGTAACTAGCCAAACCCACACACTCACAGGCTATTGAAATTTCTCTCAATAAATCGAAAAGAGCGGCTTGTACCTGTGCAGGCAAATGGCTCGAACTCGCGCTGGTTCGCACGATTTTGTCTTTGAGTAGTCGTCGGTATTTTTGTTATAACTTTCTCTTCTGAAATTTGATTGAGATGATTCAAAGTGTATTAGAAAACTAACTTAAAAGGATACAATTCATTTATAAATAATATTTCTCCAATTCAAACGTTTGAAAAATGAATCTCAATTTGAGGCTAAAAATTCTCATCATAATGTTTTTGGCTGAAATTTGATTTGTTAAAATATTTTGACTATATTTTACTCTTTTAATCTTCAATTGCATCCAATTAATCCTATGTGATCTTCAATCATCTTTGTATGGTCCAAATCAACTATTGAATATTTGTAATTTGATCCTCGAACTTTGGATTTCCTCCGTTTGTTTCCTTTTCCGCTCATTTCTTCCAATTCACCCAATTTACATTTGAGTTTTACCTAACAAACAAAATTAATACAAAATTAAGANATTTGATCCTCGAACTTTGGATTTCCTCCGTTTGTTTCCTTTTCCGCTCATTTCTTCCAATTCACCCAATTTACATTTGAGTTTTACCTAACAAACAAAATTAATACAAAATTAAGAGTGTGTGTGGTAGGGATTTTTGGGGGAAGAATTGATTTTTGAATAGTGATATGATGAGAAATGTGTGGTTGAAAAAGAAGAAAAAAGTATTGATGTGATGGAAAATATTATTTTATTGAAGAATGTATGGTTGAAAATGAGAATTGATTTACTGTAGAAAATGAGAATCTGTACCAAACAGGCCTTAAGTAAAAAATTATCAAAATTAACAACAATTGATCTCATTTAATGGCACATAGTGTGTGTATAAAATACATTTATCAAGCATCACTGGTATTAAACACTTGTTTACGTGGCAATTGCATGACATTAGATAAAGGTTCACTTAAGTGTAGTGTCACACATTTATTTAATTGAACATATAAAGTGTGTCTACCTTGATTAGTGCTAGATAGCATTATTTTTTTAAAAATCCACAAAAGTTGTTATACTTTCATATAAATCATTGACATTCACTCCATAATCGCACTACATCATTAAAACTATGTTCTAGTGAACCAACAACATAAAAGTCCATATGCTTTTTTATGCAGAAAAAATATTGATAGGCCCAAGCTCGAGCTACTTGACCCGAACTTGAGCTAGTAGGCCCGATCTTGGCCCACTCCAACTGGGCTGATTTCGAGTTCGGGTCCATTATGAGGTCGGGCCTAGAAATACTAGTCCTACTTAAGTATAAATTCCTAGTTCATTACAAATTTTACCCTAACACAAATTGTGCACTTCTAACACAATACAAACACGTAAAATAACTAGAATTACAGGAAGTTAAGTCCTTCTAGGACTCCCCCTCCAACATCTATAAGTGCATTATTCAGGTATGTTTTTCATAACATTCCAGCATATTTCTTCTTACACACTTGTCTGCTTAAGCATCGGAGGGGCGACGAGAACAGACCTCGACGCCTTTCAGGTATTGAAGATCGGATCAAGCAGAGCTCTTCCATCCAGTTCGGGTTAGCCCAGGTACGAATTTTTGCATCATCACTTTTAATTAATTGTTGGCATTTATTCTAATTATACATTGAGATTTATACAAAAATTGATGCGGAACAGTTAGAAGAAAAAATCATAAATAAGTTGGAAAAGAGGATAAACAAAAAGGATCTATGAAAATGCCGGTAAGTTTCAACTCGAGTGGTGATTTACGCAAGCGAATACAATCGAGAAGCATTTTTCAATTCTCTACAGTTTTTTTGGGTGACTATAGTCAAACTTTTTGGGTCAAATTCCATCATTCATAGATCTGTTTCAGTATTTTTCTATTTAGAGTCAATTTAAGGGTATTTTTATCATTTTTTGCATTTTTTAAAGTTTTTATTCAAATTTTTCTATCGAAATTAGAGTTTCGGTTTGATTTTTAGTTTCATCATTGTTTTAACGGTTTGAAAACCCTACATTCATTTTTGATTAATAATAATTCAATTTTTCCATTATCTGGTGGATTCCAATATTTATTAGATATGTTTGAGCGAAATTCGAGCAACACTCATTTGTATGTTACCAATGGCGTAGATAAGGAGAGTATGTCTGAGCTATGCCCTAGCCCAGTTTTGAGATGGATAGAAAAATGAAAAAAAATATGTTCAAATTTAGCCCATGTTTGTTGTAGATTAAAATCAGATTTTTAGTAAATTTTAATAAAAGTTGATGAAATGTGTGGTTGAAAAGTTGTAGACCCCATAAAATGTGTGGTTAAAATTAATTGTTGATTTTGACTTAAAATTAAAATCAGATTTTAATCAGAAACAAACAAGGGCTTAGTTCAGAGACTACACAATTATTACATATTCATTTCATTCACATTTGACTAAGTTTAAAAGTTCACTTATAATTAAATAAGCAAATTTTGTAATAAATATTTTTTATTAATTAAAGATAAAAATAAATGACTAATTTTAATAGTAAGGGATACACATGTTTGGCTAAGCTTAAAAGTATTTAAATTTTTGTTTCTATGTATATTTTTATATATTACTTATTTTATTATAAGTAAAAAATTATTTATTTTGACCGTGAAATAATTATTATCAAATAAGTAATTTGCTATAAATTTAATTATGTCAACAAAAAGAATATTTATTAAAAACTTATTTACTTATTGATTAATGTGATTCAAAGTATGTTATTGAAGCGAGTCAAACAAGAATGTGAAATAAATCCAATTTCTTGGGCCTCGATATTTTCGATCGATTTACCTATTTCATGAGATATTATAATGTGTTGATATAAAAGATAGTTTTCAACATCCAATACTATTTTGAGAATAGTGATCTACAATCATGGATTTTTTATTGTGTTTTTAATTAAAATTTTCCGTTGTTTAGAATACGGTTGTCAAAATTCTTTGGGACTTATATCTAATAAGAGTACTCATTAAGTATTTTCTTAATTATTGATTGGTGCTAATATATCATTTGATCATATCTATCATGCTTTCACCAATTTATATTTCCTAGGGAGAGTATCGATTTCCTACTTGACGAGAAGCTATAAATTTAGTGTTCGTTTGGTAAAGATTAAAATCCAATTAAAATTGAAAATATAGTCGTTATTGTGTCTCACTCGTCTAATAAAAGTCAACAATGACGGCTAATTTTTCAATTTTAATCCGATTTTAATCTGTACCGAACACGCCCTTAGTAGAAAATCTTAAGGTTGACATCTAGATTTTATTTGTATGAGTATCTGACCCGTTTTGTCGTGAGCTTAGCCTTCTAAGGTATATCTCGTGTGACGTAGAGCATCTCTCATGGCGTTAGTTTATTAGAAAAATTTTAAATTTCAGTCTACCACGATGTATTTTTTGTCTAGCTCCACTCTAATATTTTTTTAAACACAACCAGCAGTGGTCACTACTATTGACAATTGTTACTTACCATGTTTCAAAGAACCTCTAATAAAATTATTTAAGGGTGAAAGAAAGACCCCATTCTTGCACTTTCCTTCAATGTCCTTATACAAGTGAAAAAGGATGTAAATAAACATAATGGTTTGGCATAGAAGCTTATCATATTCATTAACACAAGTATGCTTATTAAGACTCGGGTTTTTATCTTAAAAGGTCAACATTATAAAGATGAGTAGCTCAAACCCTTATAAGTTGATCTATATTTTCATCTTTATTCAATATGAGATTTTATCCCTTAACATGTCCCCGCAAGATGGTGACTCGTTTGAGCAAACAAATCTTAGAAAGACCAACGTCTAGCAATATGTTCTCTTCTTCCTCATCTTCTACCAGTACTGCAAATTTTCAATCTCTTTCTCCCTTCATCACCACTATGTCCAACATAGTTACCATCAAACTCAACCAAGACAATTACCTTCTTTGGAAAGCTCGGCTTGTTCCTTATTTTAAAGGACAAGATCTGTTCAGTTTTCTTGATGGATCCACTCAAGCTATAGCTAAGGAAATCAACTCTCCTCATCTTGAAACAGGTGCTATGACCAAAATTCCAAACCCAGCCTATGCTACTTGGATTCGTCAGGATATTCTTATCCTAAGTATTCACATGTCTTCCCTCACAGAAAGTGTATGGCGTGCTCTTAAAGACAATTTTGCTTCTCAATCTAGAGTAAGAACTATCCATGATATTAGAATAGATAATGTATCACAAAGTATATCAGCTATCAAGTCTATAGTTTGACTATAGGATATGGTGATCTGCATATCACCCGGC
>CAIGRT010203664.1:0-23741 GCA_903798405.1 Fraxinus platypoda | reverse complement strand
CAGAATAATTTAGAGAATTGTTTTCCTTGACTTTGTATAGTTGGTTTAAGGTTGCAACCGTTAGTCCGATAGAAGGGTTGCCGAATTTTTTATCGTTTCTATCTTGTTTAACTTGATAATGCACTCCTTGTGTATTATCTTTTATTTTTTATTTATAAAATTTACGTGATTACCTATAAAAAAAAAAAGATATATAGACACATGGAGGGATTTTAGTAAGCTATTTTTAGTTTGTACAATATCTACGGCTAAAATCATGGTTGACCCTTGAATGCAAGCTAAGGTTTCTATAACTTGCTATTCTAATTCCTGACACCAACATAATTTTTTTTTTTTTAATGACAGTGACACTTGAACTGTGGATCTTTATGTGCCTCTCTTATCATTTCGAATTATCAGTTTATCTAAAAGTTTAAGTTGTCAAAAAAGGGAAGAATTTATTTATTTATATATCCTCAACCTATCTAATCACATGCATACTGGATTTTTTATTTTCTAAAAGATCTTATATGTGGATTTTCATGATTGGGTGCCAATGAGACTCAAGCTTTGGACCATCTGTACTTGCATACTTCATTAAATGAAGAGCTCATCTAAAAACTTAATCTGATAAAGAGGATGTTAATTTTTAATTTTTTATATTTATATCTTGAAATGTGCTCCCTCACGTGTAAGTCCAATTTATTTTTTCTTTAAGGTCTTGAAACATGAAAATTTCTTAAATGGGTGGTGGCACGTCATTAACTAAGGAAGTTTGACTCCAATTGTTATTATGTTGAGACGGATAATCTAAAAGCTTAAATTGTGATGAGGAAACTTTCTTTTTTAATTTCTATGTAAGGATTTATATCCTCAATGCAGCGAACTTGGCTTTTTGGGACTTTTTGAATTAATTATTATTATGTTTCCATATTCATTGTAGTTGTTACTAATCTATTAATTACTAATGTTCATTTATGTATTTTATACCCCTTGGGATAACCATATTCTAGAAACTTTGTTTACAAATTATTATGAAATGTGCTTCGATTTTGTAGGCAATCAAGAAACCTATGTTCTATCTATGACTGGACTGAACTTCTAACTATTTGTCTATTTGTGAACAAATGTCTTTTTCTCTTCTTATTTGTAGTCCATGAACTTGACATTTTAGGCTCGGTGTTTGTGTGCCAACATTCTAGTTATGAACATGATCCCTCTTCGCAATGTTTCACAAAAATTTGGATAATTAACCAGTCTTCTTACACATTGATACTGGTTTATGTTTTTATCATTGTTATTGTGTTTTGGTTCTTTATTGATCTGATATTTTCTTCAGCATTGAGTTCTATACATTGATTTCAAACTATAGGAAGTTGCTGTTAAAAAGTTCCTCGACCAAGATATAACTAATGAATCCCTTGAAGAATTCAGAAGTGAGGTATAATTTCTCTCTTTCCTGACATAGATACATTCTCTATTAGCATTGAAACCACAGTCAGATTTCACCCACATAGCAATTACAAGTATCTTCTTTCAATCCCGTCAAAACTGTTCGTCACATGATTTATTTTTAGGATGTTATAAATTTTAAGATGAATTTCTGATAACCTTCTCTGAAGTTAGTTCTGTTAAACACATCACTAATAGTTATTCTTATGAAGATCTTACTTAGCAGGAGACGTAATAGGTGTTTCTTCCAAGTCGAGTATTGCATGAAGAAGTGCAGTTGAAAGCTCCTCTCTTCATTGCTAAATTGCCATTTAGGAAATCTTACTAGAAATCATTATTGTTCCTGAATGATTTTCTAAATCTCAAGCTTGTTTTCGTAAGATATTTGTTTTTGACCACTGGTTTTTTTGAAAATTGTGTTTTCTATAATTCATTTCCACAACTTTCACAGCCAGTTCTGTGAATTTCTGCTGTCATTTTTAATTTTATGTTTTGGGCTTTATGTTTATGATTTGAAATAATTTATTATACTTGTGCATCTTTGTAAGGTCCGAATCATGAAAAAACTCAGACATCCAAATATAGTGCTCTTCATGGGAGCTGTTACTCGGCCTCCAAATCTTTCAATTGTTACTGAGTTTCTTCCTAGGTATGCCTCGATTCCAAACTTTTTGAGTACGTGTAGTTATTAATCTCTTACCATGGTTTTGAATATGAAACTGTTAGTTACTGCTAAAATGCTCCAAGAAACTCTAATCTAATAGACTATCACTTGCTCGTTTGGAACCTCTATCCTTCGACCTTTGGATGTCTCTTCTAGGACATGGCAATGTAATGTTCATTTTCAATCTTTTTTTTTTTTCTTTTCCCTTTATTTTACCTGAAATGTATGAGCCCTGTAATTTGATTTAGTGCCTGCAATTTTCCCAAATTTTGATCGAGTATATTGAAGCAGAATCTTATCGCATACAACCATGAGAGTTAATGAATATAATTTTACCCTTTTATAAGGATCAACTTTCTGGATTACTTTACGGTGATTCAATTACATTCAATCAAGGGTTTTAGATTTCAGAAACTGAATATTTTTTCTTTATGTTTTGCAATATTTGTTCGAGGAAAATGAGTTCTTATATTAATTATTACACGTTGACTTTAAATTGAAGCATATTTTGTTGTTCCAGAGGTAGTTTGTATAGGCTGATTCATCGCCCTAATAATCAACTAGACGAACGCAGACGATTGAGGATGGCTCTTGATGCTGTATGCTCTTGTTTACTTACCTTTTAATTCTCTCAGTTAACAGCTTCTGTTTTATTGGTGTACATGCTGGTTGTGATGCAGTTTACTTCATTTCACAGGCTCGGGGAATGAATTATTTGCACAACTGCGCACCTGTAATAGTTCATCGTGATTTGAAGTCTCCAAACCTTCTTGTTGATAAGAACTGGGTTGTGAAGGTGGCTTTCTTCACTGAGAAATGACAATGATATTATTATTTTTTCAATCATAATCAATCACATATTATCTTCTGTGTCAAGGTAGGTGATTTTGGATTATCAAAAATGAAGGACAGCACATTTATTTCTTCAAAGTCAAATGCTGGGACGGTAAGCTGGATTAAGCTAATTTGTACCGTGGCCTTTTCTGTTTGATGATGTAATTTAGAAACTCAAATCAAATACTTTTTCTTCTTTTGCACTAGCACTTAATTTATCTGCTCTGAAATATATTTTGTGCCATTCTTTGTTGATAAATATCTTACTGTCTTTTTTCAAATGTTACATCCTTTAGAGGAACTGACATGTTGCAATGCTTCATATTATTTCACAGCATTAATACTAACTTTCTGTTGAAATGCTTTCCTCCATTCTTCTATCATTTTTGTCCTTTTCTCTTTTCCCGTTTGTTTGATGCCTTTGCCTTCTTGGAACAACATGATGAGTCATCATGCAACTGGCTTATTTTGTTGCATCATCTTATTATCTGCCATTTTGTAGAAAGTCAACAGTGTTATCTTGTCACTTTCTCTTCAAGAAAGGTGGTTTTCTGTGATCCGTGGTTCGAAAATAAATTTAAGATTCTGAAAATCTATGTTTCACTGGAAAAACAAAAAGTTGAATCTTTCTGGTGTTGTTTTATAGTATAGAATTGCGAGTTTTTATGGAAGCAATTGAAACGAGGTGGCAATGCTTGCATCTACATTTTGATAGTTTCTGCCACCACCAGTAAAAAATCCTAAATATGATAGCAATAGGCATGTTAGATTAATCTTGTATTTTATCATACTTCTTGATGAATACCCAAGCTAAATTTTATGTTTGCTATTTTCCATTTATAAGTCAACTTTTAATTGACAATTAAGCGTATGATCATCTCTCCAATAAAAGATCTGACTTTCTTTTTTTAACGATCATCTGGCATTTGATTACTACTAATGCTTCCAGGAAGCAATTTTAGGACATCTTTTAACGATTTGGTGTTACTGTTCTTTAGGCAGAGTGGATGGCACCAGAAGTTCTAAGGAACGAGCCATCAAATGAAAAGTATGTCTTCCAATTATTACTCTTATATAAAAAATAAAAGAGAGGTGAAAACACAGAATCCATAAAATGACATTTTTGTTCTTTACTTTCGTGATTTTCGATTGATTTGTTCGTTGATTGATTCACGCGCAGATGTGACGTTTATAGCTTTGGCGTTATACTATGGGAACTTTGTACTTTGCAGCAACCCTGGGGAGGAATGAACCCTATGCAAGTTGTTGGTGCCGTTGGATTTCAGCATCGGCGTCTTGACATTCCAGACGATATGGATCCTGTTATAGCAGATATAATCAGGAAATGCTGGCAAACGTGAGTGTATTTATCTCTTTCTGGTGTCCAAATGTTTGCATCAACTAGTCTTACTGTAGATTAAGGGCAGTCATGAAGTCATTTGACCTAGTAGGGTTTCGTTTACTAATCATTAGAAATAATGCTAAAGAATGCTTGTGCTAAAAACTTATGGCATATATGGTAAGGTAGATTAGACAGTATTACATTATATTAAGAATGAAAAATAAGATATTGTGTACCAAACATCCACTTAAGGTCTAAAATGTTTAGAGATATATAGAGCCTGGAGTACAGCTTCGACGCAAATCAGTGAAAGCACATGCATAATGAGCTTATCTTTCACTGTACTCATCACTTGAACTAAGCTATTTGCAATGTTGCATTCAGAAAATTCTCGAGTGAGTGATATACGCATTATTGGTGTTTATTTAAAGTAATTAAAGTTGTGAATCCATTGTTATTATACTTTTCGTCTGTGAGATATTGTAGAGATCCAAGATTACGGCCATCATTTGCTGAGATTATGGCTGCCCTGAAACCACTTCAAAAGCCTATTGCCAATTCACACGTGCCAAGACCCGGTGTGCTTGTAAGCAGGAGAAACAAGAAGAGTCAGTCATCACTAACCTTGGAAAATCAATCCGGTCATAAGAGCTAGCGGGGACAAATTTGACAATTTGCTCTATGGAGTGACTTGCAATATAGAGGCAAACAAGCTTTGGGAGAATGGTAAATGAGATTTTGTTATAGATGATCAAGCACATACAACACATTTGAGTGAACTAGAATTCTTTCATTTCCCCGATTTTTCCATTTACTGTTTGTATTCTTGGCTTATGTATGGTGCCACCATCCACGGAATTGTGCAGTTGTTTGTATATTCATTTGAATTTGTTATAATTAAGGTGTTTCTGTCGAGCGTCTAAGTCATTGGAGGTACTCTAAAACATGTGTCCGCCGCCTCTAATGGAAAAATCAATTTCAATTACGTGGGGAAAAAGTTATCCCTTTCGTATAATTTGTTGATCTATTGCCTTTTGAGTTTGTTAATTTAGTTCGACGAGAAGGTCCAATCAAACACTGCTCGTTTGGACATGATCAGTTGTCCTCTTGTGCCCAGATTGTACCTGGTTGACTGAACCTATAAAAGGTAGAGTTGTCAATCATTTAATTTACCCGCGTCGTTGATTGATTAGGTAAATATGATATGCTCGTATTGTGTATCTTACATGTCTGATTTAACGTTTATAAACATCATATATGAATATTTCTCAACCTATTTTCGTCTCATCAGCTCTCAAAATATCTAGCCCTTGTCCCCACACTGGTTACTTGTCGATGTGTTGGTCGGATATTGTTGGATATTTGGTCGAAGCACGTTGCTCATGACCTGTGTTAACACGAGATCTGCAGCTGCTAGTTTTCTTGGTGTTGTATATTTGTCAACAAATTATAATGGAATGGAGAATTGGACATATATTGTACACTCGGAATAGATAAAATCGATGTGGAATCAAAATAAGGAGAAAATTGGACATTTGGGCCGATTAAGCCCATGCGCACGCATTGACTTATGTCATGCATGCGTATGGCTGGCTTCTCAAAAGCAAAAGCCAGCATGAATGAACCATGCGTGAGCATGGTTGCTGGAAGGCTGATTTCCAGTTTTGATTTTTGGTGGTTTTTCATGAGAAAATTCAACTTTTCATTAATTGTTGATACTATTTCGCGGGCTGTGAATTGAAAACTATGAGTAAGTAATAGTTTTCAATTACAAAAATATTAAGATCCTGTTTGAGCTCTATTTTTTTATGAAAATGCATTTTTAAATAGTATTTTAATAGAGGATGTGTGGTTAAAAAGTAAGAAAAAGTTTTGAATTTGCGTTTAATATTATTTTATTGAAAAATATGTGGTTAAAAATAAGAGAGAAAAATATATTTTGAAAATAATGTGGATCAAACAAGGGTGAAATCGTCAATCCAACATCCGAACTTTAATCCAATTCATTTTTACATTCAAACTTTAATGTTCTTCAAGTTCTTGGAAGAAAACACACAAGTGCTCAAGTGTTTTCTTCTTAAAGGCTTGTTTAAACGGGAAAAATTCATTTCTCCTATTTATAATATATATTATTTCAAAAATAAAAAACAACTTTCAAATTTCTAAAATCAGATTTCTAAAATCAGATATTTGACATATTTATTTATTTATTTATTTATTTATATAAAAAGATCTCATTAAAATGAAAAATATGACCGTTATTCATCAAATCAACATTAAATTCAAATTTTCTATCTCTTGTATGGGCGCCAATAACGGCTATATTTTTCATTCGCATTCTATAATAATTTGGCTCAAACAAGAGCAAAATATAGTTAACCCACCCCACCTCCACTACCCCTACCGCTCTGGCGACCGTTCTGATGACTACTCCGATTCCGGCGACTATTTCGGTGACCGTTCCGGCGACTGCTCCGATTTCGACGACTATGCCGATGATCGTTCCGGTGACTTTTCCGGTAAATGTGACCTGTATTTTTCAACCGTGACTCTACAAACACATGTGACCTGTTAATATTTATATTGATTTGTGACCTATAAAAAATGACTGACTTGTGAACTCAAAACTATGACAATGATCTGACATTAACGACGAATTAATCAGCCACAGTTAACTATCAAATTAATTGATCATACTGATCCTCATTTGTGACCTATACAAAATGACTGTGACTTGTGAACTCAAATCTGTGACCAATAAATTGTGACTTTAGTAACTCATTTGTTCATTGCAAATCGATCACAGTTTATCAAATTATTGCTCACAACTTATTTTATGGTCACAAATCAAGAATTTTATAAGCATTTCTCGGTCACAAATAGAAAATTTTATAAGTCACGAATTATTCATCGATCACAAAATCAACATTTTTATTGGTCACAACTGGATTACAACTTAATAAATTGTGAGTCACAGTAACAATTTTTAGGTCACATATTATGCATCGATGACAAATCCAAGATTTTATTGGTCACAACTCATTTATTTTATTTGACATTCTCAAATTAATTGGTTACGTATTATTTTTTATCACAACTCGATTATAGTGAGTCACAGTCACAATTTTAATTGGTCACACTCGATTACACGCACAAAATAATCACAGTCACCTCCAACCCCATATCGCCGGCACGCCCAACACCCACCGCTGCACGCACGCACATACTAATCACGACCACCAACAATCACAGTCACCAATAACCACTCACAAAATAATCAGTGTCACCTCCAACCCCATCTCGTCGGTACGATCGACACCGCACCCAACACCACCCATCACCACCTCACCACTGTCAATAGTGCCAAATCCACCACATCCCCAACGCCGGATCCCCACCACCAACAGTGCCAGATCTACCACACAACCGCACCCAACCTCCGTTACCACCAAATCCACAAAATTGCCGCCATCGCCACAACGCCATTACCAGAACTAGAACATCGCGGCATATCCAGTACCAGAACGTCGTCGCAGATCCGAACCTTCATGGAGGATGAAATCATGTAAATCAGAACATCGAGTCTCCCCAGCATCGTCGTGTGTAGCTTCTCCATCTTGTTGGAGTATTGCGCCGAGGTCTTGGGAATGGATGCGTCGGAGAAGCGGCTGTGCGCAGAGAAGAGAGAAGAGTGCGGAGAGAAGAGAGTGAGGAGAGAAAACACGGCGAGACAAGAGAAGAGGATGAAAATATTTTGATTAGAGTTTGGGTAATTATACTATGGTGGGTTTGGGTAATTATATTTACTGTGAGACGAGAGAAGATGATGAAAATATTTTGATTAGGGTTTGAGTAATTATATTTATAATATATATAATTATAATGTATCGAATTAAAAAATATCTGATTTTTGAAAATTAAAAGTTCAGATCTGATTTTAGAATATAAATCTTGAAAAGTAGGGAATGGTGTAATTTCCACTATTTAAATTCTACAAAGTATTTGCCTTGAATCTCTTCAAGCACTAAAAATGATTTTAGAGAGGAGAAATATCGCTTGAGGACAACGATTCGTTCAAGTCTTATTTCTAATTTCGGTGTTTTCGGTTTGTTTTGTATTCTCTCCTTCTCCCAGTCTCTACCTACCTACCTCGTTGTATTTTTATTTTTATTTTTTAACGTGGTGCTTGACAAGATGAGCAAGTCTGAGCATTAAACCATTCGTGGGCATGTTGTGCCCTTTGAGATGTGATAACGTAGCAAGTAAAATCTCCTTTACGACTCAACACAATGTCATAAAAAGCTGAACTGACCTTAAGCTTGAATTCATCACATGTAAAGTAAGGCCAAAGGCCATTTTTCACATTATGTGACTACAAATATCTATCCATCTTCCATTCAATATCCCAAAATTTTGGACCAAGATGTTTTATGGGAAAAAATGACTTTGCTTGGTGTACATAATACATGTACATAGAGGTGTCCATAACCCTCATATGGGATGGGGCCCTCATTTTTTAGGGCCCCACCCCATGCGAGGTTTATGTACACCCTTGTGTACATGTATTATGTACACTTAGCATTTTTCGAGAAAAAATGGCAACTTTGGATCCCCACAGTTTTTACGAGGAAATAGTGGTTAATAGCCTCTGCAGCTCTCCTAAACAATGTAATGTTGCTACTTTTCCAATACTTAGTTTTCAGATTGCTTTGTATATGGTACATGCAATAACCATGATGTGCCTTGGGAAAACTTCAGCTATACCATTTATTATAGGCTACACCCTATCAGTAAAAAATGCAAGGTTCTTGTCGTCCCCAATTACTTTCATCAGCTTTGTAAAGAACCAATACATCGTTGGATCATTCTCGTCATGGACTATGCCAAATGCAAGAGGGAAAATTTAGATGTAGGCATCTCGACATGTAGCAATAATCAACTTCTCTTCGTATCTAGTTTTTAGGGTTGTACCATCGACTAAAATTAGGGGTTGTATCGCATTTTAAAATTCTCGAATGCATTGTCCAAGAGCCATAAATAAATACTTGAAGCGATTCCGCCATCAGTCTCAATAAAAAATGCCGAGTCAAGATTAGTTATCTTCATGTTATAGTAATACCTGGCCAATTTAGCATAACTCTTCTCGGCCAACCCATTAAATCCTCTAATGCACATTCTTTATCCTTCCAAGCCTTCAGTAGCTCATGACCACCTCATACTCTCGACGAAGGTCATTGATGATGTCCGTAGGTCTGTAAATCGTACGTGAGTCCTGAAACTTGTGCATTATTTGTCGACCAATAAATCATGATCGAACTTGCCTGTGATCATTCCGACAAATACCAACTTCACAAATATGTTCTCGTGCATACTTTTGAACTACAAAAAACTCATTCGTGTCCATCTGCGTCGCTCGCAAACTCCAATTTCAACTATCGTCCACATAAATAATTGTGTATATAGACTTATTTGATTTCATCACCGTAAACTCAAAGTTATGTTTCATTGCAATCCGGTACACAACTTCTTGTAAATCTCTCTTCATGTCAAACAGTTGATCAACATACAAATCTTCATCATCGAGAACTACATGCGAACAATTAGAAGACCGTGTACTCGGCCCAACCTATGAATTCCCACCCCACTCATGTCTTTGTTTGGATAAAGCAATCAAATCCTGAATTGTAAATGGCCCTTCATCATCATTGTCTTGAACTACCTCATAAATTCTGCGAGTAACAGTGAGATCACAATGAGTAGCAACTGTCTCGGGAATAACCACATCATTCTTACGAGCTATCTCCACTGTGTCTCAAAAATCATTTACATTATAATCCCTTCTATCAAAATTTTCGTATTCACTCTCGGGGACATTCTTCCTCAATAAAGTTATGCAAATAGGATTCGACTTGCTACCTTGGTTCAATTAAATTAGAAACTTCACTTGCACTTCAAAAGTAACTTCTATCGGTGGAATCGAAATGGAATGGTCATGAAATATAAATCCCAATTCCATATCGTACGAAGAGGGATCGACGTTGAGCAATTTTTTATATCAAGGTACATTTTCACAAATGATGTACTCGATGTTATCACAATTCCAATAACCCCATCTCCTAACTCGTCCATTTTCATTCCCATCGAGCATTTTCATTCCTTTGAAATTCATCAAAGTAACAAACTGGGAGATATGCTGATCTCATATCTGCATTACGAAGCAAGATATTAAAAAAATTAGATTAATCGTAAGGAATTAATCAATAATGGTACTGAAAAAAAGGACTGCTCGGTCGTCTGGCCCAGATGGGCCGTCCTTTAACGGACGTCACCCATTCGTCTTTATTTTTAAAATACCATATCTGATTATACAGATGGTTTTTCCCTATTTTTTGTTTGAAAAAAATAATAGATTTGTTAAATGAAATGTATAAAATTATCTACGTATTAGCATATGTCGAAATAAAGTTTAGTGATTAAAAAAATATACGTAAATATACTTATCGATTCGAAGTGTTGGATATAAACGAAATTTTTTTGTTGAGCGTTCGATAAATTTAGGTTTTAAGGTTGAAGTAGATGAAAAATTAAAGAGTCGTTATCCGTGTTGGAGAAAGTGACTTGGTTTAAAAATTTTAAGTGGAAAGTGATTGTTTTTATTTTGTAACTAAAAAGGTTATTCTTGTCTTTTAATATAACCATATTTTTTGCAGTTTAATAACCTTATTCAAGGTATTTTTGTCTTTTGCAATTGAAAATACCATTGTGCAGAATAAAGAGTAAGTTAGACTCAGTGTAGTGAATGGCAAATTTGACATGGCCATTGTGAAAGTTCTCCCCTATTTTTATCTGTTCCAAAAACAATAAGGGTTCGTTTGATTGTAATAATGAAATTTGGGTGGAAAGAAAACGAATTCCAGGGAATTGAATTGCCTAAAACTTGTTTTACTGAGAATTGTCAATTAATTGTATTTGATTGATATAATTTTTTACTTGAAAAATGTTGAAATTTTCCAAATTTTGGTGTTTGATTGACTTTGTGTTCTATGGAAATTGTATTTTTTACCAACCAATGTAGAGAAGACGAAAGAATGATTTCAAATTGAACTGATTTATCTTCCTCTAACTACGCAAAATTTCCGTGATTTACATCACTATGCACACAATACATAAAGAACAATAACTCACAAAATGGCAAGTCTTGGCACAAGCAGAGGGCCTAGCCACCATAAACAACCCCTATTCCTTTAATCCTCTCTTCAAAACCCTCAGGCAGTGCTGCTTCTATAGAATTTGTACCTGCTGGTTTTGAAACGGCTATTAAAAATGGTAACGCCGTCATTTCAAAACCCAATACAAGTCCTTATGGAGATTGCATCACTACCTTTCGTTGCAGCCGTGATACGCACATCAAAAATGGTTGCACTGTAATCAATAGCTATTAATGATAAGGTATGCGCCTCATGCCTACGCAGCACCACCGTGGAAGAAGGGTACCCTTTGGGTGGCTCCATCAATTCCTCCACCATCATAGGCAATACCAATTGTGGAAGAAGGCTACCATTTGGATTGCGATACAGATCGATTACAAAGGATGGGACTGCAATCTTCTAGTAAATTCATTGACTTTGCTGGAGGATTATACCATCACAGTTACTGGAAAAAAAAACCATTTTTTCCTGCCGGATTCATTGAAGTTTTACGGTCACTGAATTTTTTCTGCCTTGCCAAGAAAACAAAAAACAAACTGGAGGATGGGAATTTCAATTCCTCATTTGGGTGGAATAGAGAGTCACATGAGTGAAAGAAAGAAAACCAATTGCCTGGAAAATATTTCCTATCAAACAGGTCAAAAAGTGGAAAATGGCTAAATAATTTCCATCTTCCATGGAAAATGTGACCTATCAAACAGGGCCTAAGTAACCATATTTTTTTGTAGTTTAATAACCTTATTAAAGGTATTTTTGTCTTTTGCAATTGAAAATACCATTGTGCTGAATAAAGAGTAAGTTAGAC
Organism: Fraxinus platypoda; assembly: GCA_903798405.1. Taxonomy (NCBI): domain Eukaryota; kingdom Viridiplantae; phylum Streptophyta; class Magnoliopsida; order Lamiales; family Oleaceae; genus Fraxinus; species Fraxinus platypoda. Next base: position 11,457 of record CAIGRT010203664.1, on the reverse strand, counting down.
TCAGTGTAGTGAATGGCAAATTTGACATTGCCATTGTGAAAGTTCTTCACAGTTTTTATCTGTTCCAAAAACAATAAGGGTCCGTTTGATTGTAAGAATGAAATTTGGGTGGAAAGAAAACGAATTCCAGGGAATTGAATTACCTAAAACTTGTTTTACTAAGAATTGTCAATTAATTGTGTTTGATTGATATAATTTTTTACTTGAAAAATGTTGAAATTTTCCATATTTGGGTGTTTGATTGACTTTGTGTTCTATGGAAATTGTATTTTTTACCAACCAATGTAGAAAAGACGAAAGAATGATTTCAAATTGAACTGATTTATCTTCCTCTAACTACGCAAAATTTTCGTGATTTACATCACTATGCACAATATATAAAGAATAATGACTCACAAAACGGCAAGTCTTGGCGCAAGCAGAGGGCCCAGCCACCATAAACAACCCATATTCCTTTAATCCTCTCTTCAAAACCCTCAGGCAGTGCTGCATCTATAGAATTTGGACCTGCTGGTTTTGAAACGGCTATTAAAAATGGTAACCCCGTCATTTCAATAGCTATGAATGATGAGGTACGAGCCTCATGCCTACGCAGCACCACCTTGGAAGAAGGGTACCCTTTGGGTGGCTCCATCAATTCCTCCACCATCATAGGCAATACCAATCGTGGAAGAAAGCTACCATTTGGATTGCGATACAGATCGATTACAGAGGATGGGACTGCAATCTTCTAGTAAATTCATTGAATTTGCTGGAGGATTATACCATCACAGTCACTGGAAAAAAAAAAACCATTTTTTCTGCCTGGATTCATTGAATTTTTACGGCCACTTAGCAGAAAGCTACAAACCAAGACAAGCGTGGAATCTACTGATTGGATATCTTCTACCTTAACCAGAAGAATTGGAATTGGTGCTGGTCTAGCTTGGGTCGGTTTTCTTGCTGTTGGTGTTCTTTCCGAACAAATTAAGACTCGTTTCAAAGTTGCACAACAAGAAACAAACACAAGGTATGATATTTACTGATATTATTAGACACGAATAGTCTAGTCTAGTCTAATGGACTTCCATTTAATCTTAATGCAAGAAACTTAAAGATAATGCACTTAAGGGTTGTTTCATAACCTGGATTATACATTACCTCGACTTATAAAAGTTAAAAAAAAATTAAAAATATTCTTAATTTAATGACATTGTCCTTCCCTTGTAACTCTAATGATCTTGAAACATGTCGTGCATATGACGTGGGCGTTGATGATGGATATTTAATTTGTATGACTCATTTGAGTGATCATGTAAACATTAGCTTCGACACGTAAATACTTAGATTGACATTCCCTTGCCAATAGCAACACATCATGGTCAACGTGGGTCTAGCATCTATCTAGTTGGGATCTTGATGCAGGACGAAAATGTGAACAATAATAAAAGGGTTTTGTTCATAACACACGAACGAATGTTGATCGAATTTTGCTCGAATAGATGTGAGAATTATTAGAATCCATCAAATAAAGGGAAGAATTGTAATATTATTAATCAAAATGACTGTACTGTTTTCAAAATATTAATACATACTTAAGGACTCAAAATAAATCCTAATCAAATCAAAATCCTAATTCAGTAGACAAATTCGAATGAACTCGAAAAATGCAAAATAAATATGAATAAAACTAAAATACCGCAAAAAGGAGAAAACATAGTTTAAACTATTTAAAAACAGAAAAAATCTTAAATGAACCCCAAAACGATGTAATTTGACCCTGGAAGTTTGACGTCTCCTTGCAAAAATGTTAAGAATCAAAAAGCACTTCCGAATTATATTTGCTCGCAAAAATTTGACACCCGAGCTGAAAGTTACGAGTTTTTGTATATCCTCCTTATTTCATATCTTTTTCAATTGGTTTATGAGCTCATCGGAAGAAAACTCAGTGATTGAATTTTAATGGCCATGATAGCTTTCCATTCACTTTAGAAGCCTCTGTGCAATAAATTAAAGCAAAATTAAGAAAAAAATAACTAAATAAAGATAAGATTTTGAAAATAATTGGAGACTTTACCTTCGAATAGTTACTGAGAAATTGCAAAGAGTAATTATTATTTACGATAAGATTACGTTTAAGAACCCTAGAATAGAAGAGTACAGACTACATAGTGCAGGGGAGGGTGAATTAAGAGTTCAAATTGCGATTCACAGTGTAAGCTTTATGAGTTACTAAATATTTTTCTAGTTTCTCATGTCATCAAATATTTACAATTCTAGGGAAGTTAGCCACTTGAAAGGGAAGTGGGGGTTTATATTTCCTCAAACTATGCTTCTGGCCGATGTGAAGGTGTTTTAGTAGACCATGTAGTAATTTGATACTACCCTTTTTATGAATTAAAGCAGTTGCCTCAAGCTCATCCCTTTTTATAATGTTGGGTCACTATTTAAAAAAGTAATTTTTTTGAGTTAGAAAAAATACAGTCCTTCACAAGTATTTCTATTAAAGGTTCTTAAAAAGTTTTTAACTATATCACAGACTTTACATGTTAGGTTCTTCAATGAAAAGTTTACACGGCGATAGACGATAAGGTCACTAAAGAAGGGCCAGCCTTACTGGGACGTCCCAGTGTGCATACTGAGTCCCTAAATCTCTAAGTAAGCTTTATCTAAATGCATGGACTTGATCTGTAACTTTTAATATTTTTTGTACGAATTGTGGCTTAAAACTTCGTCCAACACATCAAAATTATTCGAGGGGCTAAACGGTGAACAACAATACCAAAAAAATGATTAGCTTGAAATTGCTCTACGCTTTAACGGTGTGCAACAATACCAAAAAAATGATTAGTTCGGAATCGCTCTACGGTCTAGCGGTGAGCAACAAAATAAAAAAAAAAATTGGTTACCTCGAAATCGCTCTAAGGTCTAGTGATGAGGGTTCAACCTCGTCTTGTACCTTCTTAATATTTGGAAAGCTTCGTCGAGGTGCTTCACTTGATCCTTTGTTTTCAGGCTCTTCACCAGCATATCATCTACATATACCTCAATTGTCTTACTAATAAGGCAGGTGAACATCCTACTGACAAGTCTCTAATATGTGGTCCCAACGTTTTTCAATCCAAAGGGCATCATTTTGTAGCAGTAGAGACATCTATCCGTTATGAAGGACATCTTCTCCTAATCAGTTGGGTACATGGGAATCCGGTTATAGCCTGAATAGGCATCCATAACGGTCAGTAGTTTGTGCCCGACGGTGGAGTCAACGAGTTGTTGTTTGATGAGGGTCCTAAGGTGGTCGGAGCCCAGACCTATATTAGTCAATTTTATTAACTAAGAATGTAAAGGACATCACGTTTTCTCCTTTAATGTGTATGATTAAATGTTTGTCATCAATGCGTGTACTAATAGTAATTATTATTAAAAATACATTAAATGCATGAACAAAGGTTGGCTAACAATGTGCAATTCTAAATTTATATTTTGAATAAAAAATAACTTAAGTGAATTACAAAATTAACACAATGACCTTGTGTCATTTCAAAATGTTTTGAAATGAAAAGCATGGGGCCTTAATGAGAAAGAAATATGATAAATTAGATCTTGAACATTAAAATTGGTAGTTCTAAATTTCAAATGATGCTCACTTTGGGCACTAAGCTTAACATGTGCCCTTAAAAATTCCAAGGATGATGTTTTGGTAGTGGAAATACTCAAAAATTTAAATTATACATTTTAATTAATTTTATTTCGGAACAGTGCAATATCTTTTTATTGTAGATACACATTTTATACCTAGCTTGGATGCATCACTGTAGATTACAAAACCTTCTACTGTGACAATCTACTGAGAGGGAAATCAGGTTTTCTTTAACAAAAATTGGTCAAGTATTTTAATTTTCTTAGAATTAATTTTATCAACCACTCTAATAGAACAATGAGAAGAAATATTAAATTTTTGTGATTTTTGTTTTTGAACAACACAAATCCCCTTCTGCTTAGTTTTGAATCAGAATTCATCACTACCTGAGGAAAGAGTTAGTCGACAATTTTTTCGATGCTTCGTTTTACGAACTTTATTACAGCAAGCAGAATCTCAGCATTACAGCAAGCAGAATTCCAGTGCGTGATTACAGCAAGGACGCATTTACCATATATAATTTGCTTCCATTAGTAGTTTCATTTACCATGTATAGATTTACAGTTTACATATAAATGTACTCACAAATCGCTGTAACCGTGTGTGAGGAATGATTATGAATTATCTTCTTCTCCATTGATAATATTCTTCCATATCAGAATTTATTATGGTATCAGAGCTATCCCCTTCCTGCGACCTCCTCCGACTTCATTGAGTTCTGGAAACATTGAACAGGCTATCACAATGTCTGATTCTACATCCTCCATAATTGGATACCCAGCTCACTGGAATACAAACAAAGCCAAACAAAATCCATTGCAAACTCAGGCACCGGTCCGTAATCGGCCCCTCACAGCGAATATGGTGTCTACAACTTCAATTCCTCCCTCCTCGAGTGCAATCCCTAGCCTCTCTGACGAGCACTACCGGCAATTGATGGAACTCTTGCAGCCCAGCACCAATTCCATCTCTGCCTTCTCCGGGATCGATTCATCCATTTCCCCCTAAATTTCTTGGATAATAGATACAGGGGCTTTGGCCCATATAGCCTTCACTAATAATTTATCCAAGGCCCATGGTATTTTGGCCCATTCTCAATTTCTCACATTGCCCACAGGTTCAATGGCCCAAGTTACCCATATGGGCCATATTAAAATCTCTTTCCACTTATGCCTTTCCATTGTTCTTTTTGTTCCTAGTTTTACTTATAATTTAATTTCTGTAAGTCAACTTGCTAAATCGTCTAATTGTATTGTCACTTTTTCTTCCAATATTTGTTTAATTCAGGATCAACACACGAGGAAGTTGATTGGGATGGGTGAAGAACATGGAGGCCTTTATCATCTTCAGCATTTTATTCCAACTGTACTTCAAATCACGAACAGTCCCACCACAGCCCCTGACCTATGGCATCTTCATTTAGGTCATCCTTCTCATCCTTGCATTCCAAAATCTTTATGCAGTTCCAATAACATAAAAAATTGTGATAGTTGTATTCGAGGCAAACACACACGCCTCCCTTTCAAATTGGTTGAGAATAAAAGTACCTTCATTTTTAACCGTATTTTTTGTGATATTTGGGGCGGATATTCCACGCCATCCATGACTGGTGCACATTACTTTCTTACAATTGTTGATGATTTCTCACATGTTACTTGGGTTTACCTCATGCGTTTTAAATCTGATGCATTTACTTGTCTTACCACATTTATTAAGATGGTCCACACACAATTTGACTGTCCTATTAAACATGTTCAATCTGATAATGGCCAAGAATTTCTTTCTCATCGCATACAACAATTCTTTCTTGACCATGGCATCATTCATGAACGCACTTGTGTTGAGACGCCCCAACAAAATGGTGTGGCTGAACGAAAACATCAACACCTATTAAATATAGCTCGATGTCTTCGATTTCATGCACATTTACCAATTTTCTTCTGGGGTGAATGCATACTCACTGCCACGTACTTAATTAACCGCATACCAACCCCTTCTCTCAATCATAAATCTCCATATGAGCTACTTTTCCACAAAACACCCAATTATGATCATCTTCGTGTTTTTGGATGCCTCTGTTATGCACACACTTTAACTGTTCATCGAGATAAGTTTTCTCCCCGTAGTACCTCATGCGTCTTCCTAGGCTACTCTCAAACTCCACACACCTATCGTGTCTATGACTTGCAAACCAAGAAGATATTTCTATCTCGTGATGTCTGCTTTGTAGAATCTACATTTCCGTTTGCTACCATCATGAAACCCTCATATGCCTCATCACCACACACCTTCCCAGACACTACACAATCCCTCGATATAACTCATACTATTTTACCTTCAACCTATGACACACGTGACTCTCCCACTTCATCTCCCCCAGTAACACCACCAGATGATGAACATGGCTCTCCCACTTCATCTCCCCAAACAACACCACCAGATAATGATGGACCTACCAACTCCTTAGAACCCGCCACTGTTTCCCCCCCATCACCTAGACCTCGACGCACAATCACTCACCCCACATATCTTCAGGATTACATTTGCTCAGATCTGCCTCCAGAGGGACCACGTTCATCATCTCATTCCCAGACTTTCTCAGGTACGGTTCACTCTTTACCTAATTTTCTTTCTTATCGTTTCTTTAGTCCACAACATTTTTCTTTTCTCTCTTCTGTCTCCAAAAATGTTCAGGACCCTGTTCTTTACTCTCAAGCTATTCTTGAGCCTCATTGGCAAGAGGCCATGGCTTCTGAAATTCAAGCCCTTGAAGCCAATAACACGTGGACCCTCGAACATCTTCCCCCTAGTAAGAAAGCCATTAGTTACAAATGGGTTTATAAAACAAAATTGCGTGCAGATGGTTCTATTGAACGTCATAAAGCTCGTTTAGTTGCCAAGGGTTTCACTCAGGTAGAAGGTCTTGATTACAATGACACCTTTGCTCCTGTGGCTAAACTTGTTACTATTCGTTGTCTTCTTGCTATAGCTGCAGCTAAACATTGGTTTATTCAACAACTAGATGTTCACAATGCTTTCCTTCACGGAGATCTTGATGAAGAGGTGTACATGAAACCACCACCTGGATATTGTCGACAAGGGGAGACACTCGTTTGTCACCTCCATAAATCATTATATGGTCTCAAACAAGCCTCACGTCAATGGTACTCGAAATTATCTCATGTTCTCATCCTTGCAGGTTTTAGTCAATCTGTAGCTGATCACAGCCTTTTCACCAAGACCGAGGGCACAACATTTACTATCGTTCTTATCTATGTTGATGATATTCTGGTTGCTGGTAATAACATCTCTGCTGTCAACTCTATCAAACGACATCTTGCACAGACCTTCAAAATCAAAGATCTTGGTGATCTCAAGTATTTTCTAGGGATTGAAGTTGCTCGATCTCCTAAAGGCATCTTTATCAATTAGAGAAAATATACTTTGGACATTCTTTCTGATTCTGGTCAACTCAACTCTCGCCCTGCTTATTTTCCCATGGAACAACACTGCAAGCTTAATGACTCAGATGGTGATCTTTTGGATGATCCTAGCTTATATAGACGATTGATTGGTCGTTTGATCTATTTGACTATATCTCGTCCAGATATAACCTTTGCTGTCAACATTCTGAGCCAATTCATGCACACTCCTCGACAGCCTCATCTACAGGCTGCTCATCGCTTGCTCAGCTATTTGAAGACTACTCCTGGTTATGGACTCTTCTTCTCATCCAATTGTAACTTTCAGATATCTGCCTTCTGTGACTGGTGATAGCCCCATCTATTGGCGCAATAAGAAACAAACTACTGTCTCTCGTTCTTCTGCTGAAGCTGAATATCGTGCGATGGCTACTACAACATGTGAACTTGTTTGGCTTCGTCTCCTTCTACAGGAACTCACTGTGCCACATCCACAACCTATTCTGCTCTATTGTGACAATCAGGCTGCCCTCCATATTGCTCGCAACCCAGTTTTTCATGAACGAACCAAACACATNAAATTAAGTCTGGTCTCATCACTACCTCCTATGTTCCAACATCTTAGCAACAAGCCGATATCTTTACTAAACCATTGGGACATGAATTATTTATCTTCTTTCGCTCCAAGTTGGGTATTACGGATCTCCATACTCCAACTTGAGGGGGGGGTATTACAGCAAGCAGAATCTCAGCATTACAGCAAGCAGAATTCCAGTGCGTGATTACAGGAAGGACGCATTTACCATATATAATTTGCTTCCATCAGTAGTTTCATTTACCATGTATAGATTTACAGTTTACATATAAATGTACTCACAAATCGCTATAACCGTGTGTGAGGAATGAATATGAATTATCTTCTTCTCCATTGATAATATTCTTCCATGTCAGAATTTATTAAACTTTGTATTCGACCTTCTTCGGTCAAGAAACTATATGTTTGGTTCTTTGAACGCACGTGATAGAATTATGATTACACAATAAAATATTGATAAAATTACACCATAAAAAATGGTTTGGTTTGAAAATTCAAATGGTATGATTAGTTTTAATTTGGTTTAAAAAATTTCAAAATCTCTTTAGAAGGTTTCATTTGAAACTAAGCCAAAAATCATCCAAACCGACAATGTTCACCCATTGGCACAACCATGGAATGGAATAGTCTGCTCGAGAAAAAAGAGTAGAATATTAAGATTATGTATCTTAGTCTCTTTGATTAACTACGGTAATTTCCATAACGAAATTCTTTTGAAGAGAAGTGATATAATACCTGAAATTTTAAGCATGTTAGTATAATCAAACAGTTTTTTTTTTTTTCTGAAGATCTTAAATTAGGCTAAAAAAATGATTTTTCCTTAGTTACATCATTGCCCATTAAAAATTGTTTGGCAACAAACCTAACATACATTAAATGTATAGACCGTACCATCCTAGTTAGCAATTACTCATTCCATCTCATTTATATAAGTTGATTTTTTTTTATTTTCTTGTCCCATTTCATTATTGAGAAATTATTTGTTAGGTAGTAGTATTGGATGTAAATGGGAACAACAAAGACCATTTATATAGTCAAATATCATTAACTTATCACATTTACTTTCAGATAGACATAGATACTGACCATGGGTTCATACTCAAGTACCTGTTGGATCTCCTGGACATGTGTGGCCTCCCACTTAACTTCGCGACCACCAAGCATCATCGGCTGCCGACAAGGCCATGGCCTGAGATTTGTAAAGCACATTGGCCTCCTCCCATGTTAATTGGGTGACGGCTAGTCAATGATCCAGAATCCATTTTTGACTCGAACTTATCAACCATAGAGTTAATTTGGACACTTTTCCGTCGTGATTTTTGGACTTAATAGAACACTATGAATATGATATTTTGTCGTTCATTATTAGGGCTGGAAATTTAGAGATTTTTGAGAGCACAAACAAATAACAAAATTTGGGGATTTTGAAGATTGCAAAGGGTGGATGTTGAATTTTGAGCTTGTTTCTTGACTAATTTGAACTCGATGATGTACTTAATTTTTTGCTTTTGTTTATTAACAATGTTTTCTAATTAAATTCGTAGAGAGAAACGACGTTGTTTTGAACCTAACCATGGATTCTAATTGTTTATTAAAGACATTTATGGACGTGCATCATTTTTATTATTGTGTTTGATTCAATTAATTTTCGTCAATTGTTGATTGATTTGTGGACGTTAGTGAGTTGAGATATGAGTTATTTGTTCAAACCAACTATAAAAATCCGTAATTTATCTAAGAAATAGAAGCATACTCTAAGGATTATTGTAATCATTAAATGGATTTTTTGGTGAATCAAAGAACTTAATTTGGTTAAAATTCAAATAGTGATATATTGAGTTCATTTAATTAAGTAGAATTGGATTTACTTGATAGAGGTTTTCAATTATTTAAGAAAATTCCGGTTGAATTCAATAAATGAGATTTACGATGGATTTGTATGAAAGGGTCATCAAGGTGAAATATTGAGTCCTAACATTTGTTTCTATAATTTGATTTAAAAATATACGTATCATTAACTAGTTAATAAATTATAACTTAATTTTAGCTGAGAAAGTAATAGATAACAATCATTCCTTGTTAATTCTTCTTTCTGCTTCAAATAAATCATAAGATAAAATTATTGTCTATAATAAGTAATAGGGAACAATAATCCAGATTCTTTAGATTCCCTTTACTGCAAGTTTTACGATATAGTGCATTTACAATTTTTACCAAACACGATGTATTTTAGTAATTGACTAACCATCGAGTAAGGGAGAGAGAGCGTGATTTCAGGGTTTTAAGATGCAATATTTGAAGAACTCAACTACAATTACTTGAAGAAATTTTGACTAATTGAAATCGTCCCAGGTAACACATCAAAATTATGATCAATCGACTTTCATACATTAACAAAACAAAATGAAAAAAAAAAAAATTAAAATCAAATATACTCATTTTTCTTCAAACAGCTTTTCTTGTATATTGACATTGCATATTCTCTAATCTAATAAAATTAATGAATCAAGAACTAACGTTATCTCTGCAGAAATAGAACGCTTTATGATTTCAATCAACTGTAACAAACGAAATTGAGAAAGTTAGAAAAAATTCCCTAACTTTTTGTTAATCATGTTAGACTATGGAGACCCGAATTCTAATTGACCTGGTGTAAAAAGCTCGCAGTGCAACATATGTGGTGAAAATACAATTATGAGATTTTATTGTGTCTAAATTACTATATATTTAGGAAAAGATTTGTTCTTATCTATTAGCTCTCGATTATTAGGAATACATAAATCCACATTATAAAATATTTTAGGAATTCATATTTAATAGGTATTTGAATTCCCCAAGAAAGGAAATATAATTAATCTGTTACCGAAATTGAAAAGGAAAACTATATCTACTGCTTGCTATATAACAGTAGTAATTGAAAGATCTTCGAATTTGAGGTTTATCTTTTATCTTTTCTTCTAAATTTTTTTTCCCGATTTTTGAAGTATATAACCAATCGTATTGGGCAGGTGTAAGGATTTAGTTTTAAAAAAAAGTACTTGATCAAGTATGGGTGGATGTAAGTATCGAATTTCAATTCATATTCTTTATTTTTCGTCTAGTAACAACTAATAGTTTGTATCTTTGTGGCTGTAGTAAGTCAACTATTGCGTTGTTTCGGGATCGAAGGCGACAAAAAGAAGCGTCCCGTGGTGGCAAATACGATAAAAACCCGCCTTCCACATCGCGATGTCTCTAATGGTCAAAATTCCAGAAGCAGTGGAATAAACGATGGCGGAGTAGTTATTCTCGGAGCAGTAGTAGCAGCAACAGCTATCGATAGTGGAGGCTGCGTTGCCGGCGGCGGATGCGGTGGTGGTGGAGGTTGTGGTGGTGGTGGATGTTGCGGGTAGTGAAATAAGTTAATATTTATCAAGTCTAATTGTGATAATTGGCTAATTTCGAGTCGAATCTTTGTTGAAAAAGAAATTAATATTCTTATGGGTTATTTTACAATTTTATTACACGTCTCTTTTTACATCAAGCTCAGTCTACCCATTGCAAAATTTCGTTGAAGACTAATTTTTCGTCACGTAAAAGTTTTAATTTGTGTAAGAATCATTGACTGGAAAATTGTGTTAAAAAAAAAAAAGCAAAGTCATATTTCAAAAAATATGCCAGCCATTTGAATTCGTATTACTTAGCAAATTATCAATTTATGATACGAACGAGACCACAAATTTATATAGCCCATGTTTGATAGAGATTAAAATTATTATCTTATCGATTTATCGATATTAGTTGAATCATTATTTTCTCAAATAAAAATAAGATATTCCTAA
>CAIGRT010203642.1:0-23262 GCA_903798405.1 Fraxinus platypoda | reverse complement strand
GAAAGCAGAACACAGATATTTAAGATTCATACACGAACAATGAATTGTGAGAGGGACATCCGGTTTGAACTTCTTGCTCGGCTTTGCCCAAATTCTACTGGTATGAAATTGAACTCTTTTCATATTAGTTAGGCTTCGAAAATTTCTACTGGTATATCTTATTGACCTTGTTCATTTATTGAAAAAGTTAGAACGGATTATAGGGTTAATTTTGTATAGCATCAATGAACATACTAAGAAAAAGATTGGTTCCAGCAATTTTTGTCTCAACTGTGGATAAAGCATGACTACTCTGGGCAAGTATGAACTATTTTGAGAAATATGCCTGAATGTTCTTAGAATTTACACGAATGGAATAGGGTCAAATTGAAAATTGTTTAAAGTTCATTGTATCAGTGTGGAATTTGTTACAAAAGTTCACTTTCGGAAATGTTCCCATGTCTGCTGCTGTTATGTCTGACTAATGATTGATTTACTAAGTTGGATCTTCTTATTCAGGAGCTGACATAAGGAGCGTGTGCACAGAGGCCGGAATGTATGCAATACGAGCAAGAAGGAAGACCGTCACTGAGAAAGATTTTCTAGATGCTGTCAACAAAGTCATCAAGGGATATCAGAAGTTCAGTGCAACACCAAAGTACATGGTGTACAATTAACAACCATTCCCCAATTGAAATTTCGTTGTCGTGTTTTGATTCAGTTGTGACTGGGGAACTTTCCTCAGATATTCATTTTTACATGCTATATGTACTGGAACAGATAAACGTTCCCTGGGTGGATTGGCTTCTAATGGATACTGTACCCATTATCAACCGTTTGCTGTTACTTTGATTGCAGTTGAAAAATATTCCGATCAGCTTGATTTGTGCATTTGTTTCTCAGTTGGATATGTTCTATGATAATTTAGTTTCTCGTTGATAAAATATAAATTTGTAATTATTTATAAATGTTTATTTTGCAATTATTTCGCTCCACGACTCACCTTCAGGGTGAGCTGACATACCTAGACTTGATTGGCTCACCCAAAAAAAAAATCCAAACCTGAGGTGGGCGAGCCACGAGCCAACCAGTTGACATCCTCAATAGTCAATTTTTTTAATTAGCCTATAATGGGGATTTACCCGTTAGCCATGTGTTACATGGTACTGAAACTAATACTATATTCATGCTTGAGCTCCAAATTTTTATTTTTATATGAAAATGCAATTTGAATTAGTGTTTTTACTTAGAATGTATGATTAAAAAGTGAAGAAAAATTTTGAATTTGCGTATATTATTATTTTATCGAAGATTGTGATTGAAAAAAAATATATATATTTTAAAAATAATAAGGATTGAATAGTTACATAGGACAAGAGCCCTGCTATTCCACACACCCTGACCCCAGCCAATAAGGAATGTACATGGCCCCCTGATGGTCAGGGCCCACATCCTGGCCATGTAACTTTTTCCTAGGAACAGTGTCTGAAAGTGATAAAGATCACAAAAAATGATGCGTACGCAGAATCTCCAATATTATATGTGCCCAGAATTTCCCAGTTATCATACCTTATTCCTGTACTCGCTGTAAATGCTCATTAATAGCTGTTAAGGTTCTTGAAAAAGTGAAGAAAAACACGAAAATTGAGTGCCAATGTCTTCCATTTCTGGGTTCTTGATTGTGAAGCCTGAAAATGGTGGGATTTGGGACCTCTTCAAGTTCTTGGCCATGAATAATCAACAAAGTGTAGCCAAATTTCTTGAAGGTTCCCATGGTGATGGTGGGGTGTTTGAAGAAGAGGTCAATGGTGATAACAGATGGGTGATAGTTGTGTCGATAATAGCGAGGAAAGTTGTAAAGATGTTTGGGAAGCCTCTGGAGTGGACTGGATACCTTGTGGAGTTCATTCTAAACCTTCTCTCTCTCAATGGAAACTTTCTTGGATTCGCCTACAGAATCTTACATGGTAAAATGCTCAACTCTATTCATCCATTTTCCCTTTTCAGTCTTCAGATTGTTAAATATAGTAGAATTGTACTGTTTCTATTTGATACTATAGATGTAAACCGGGACAAATAAGCAGAAGTGTCTTTAATTTGTGCATAAGTGGATACTTTGCCAGTGCTTCTATGATGTTTACAAACATCTCTAGATATTCGACTATGGTTAATCCTACATACACAGATGAAGATTTTGTGTCTCTGATGGAAAACAGGTTGATTATTCGGGCGGTTCCATCATTGTTGTGGGTCCTTTACTTTCATTAATATATGCTTCACTAGGAATCACACAGGGTAGATTAGATATCTCTGGTAAAGTGCTCTCGTAACCTGGATTGACGACTTAACCCGTTGGATGTTGCCAAAATGGGTACTGTATGGTCACGTGAGTTCAATAATAGACGTGTTCTCCTTTCAGGGCCTATCCAAAAGAGAATTTAGTACTTCTGATTATACATTTGCTTCCAAGATTCGGACTATTAGAGGTTGCATTGGACTTTGACTCTACATTAGCATAGGATTTCTATAGGTTCTTTACAACTTATAAAAGTGCTTCTTTTGCTTTATATCACAAGAATTCCATGAATCTTGATTTCTACTAATCCTCGCCCTATCTTAAAATGAATGTTATATTTTTTTATTTATGGAGTGTGACAAATATTCTTCCACAGCCATATTTGTAGTAGAAACAACACCATAATACCGACCTATGCAGAAAATATTAAGTTTTGACAGTTTGAAGTTTCGAAAAGTGATATGTTAGTACAAGTGTGATTCCAAACTAGTAATTAAATAACTAAGAACAAATTTAAAGAATTGAGTACAATTATAGTGGAAAAAGTATCACATAGCATGTTTGAGATTACAAAGACTTCTTATTATTTCATTTATCAAATGTGGCATTTGAACAAGTTAAGTTTATATGTTTCACATCTCACCAGTATTACCATGTAATTCCGGTTTATTATTATATCTATATCATTACACTTTTCATTGCAATCAGCATGAAAATAAAAATTGAGAATTTCATTGTTCGCTTCGTGTTACAAGGAATTCTTACAGTCCAAGTAGTTTATGAGAATATTTTGCTGCTTTTGAGCTGTTGATATCTTGCATTCCTACAAAATTTTATGTACACGACATTAAATTGCCTCAGTATGTCTCAGTTATTTCATAAATGCAATGAACAGGAGACGTCGTGATACCACAAAGAGGCTCGGAAACATTTATAAGTGCAGTTGGACATTTAGATGGGCGAATAGATCTGTACAAGAGCGATATGTTGCTTAAAGATTTCAATGAACCTGATATTCTTAACAATCTTTTGAGACCAGAAAAGGGAAATCAGGCTCTTCTTGACCTGTGCATAATGGCTTCAAAATTAGCCTATGAGAATGCTAAGGTCGTTAGAAATGTCGTAAATCTTCACTGGAAGGTATGATTTCTGTATTTTTCTTCTTTCTCAATAATTGATTGAATACATGTGATCCATACCAAATATTAATCCTTTTAATTTCCCATATTGGAAAAGCAGATGCATTTTGTGGATTTCTACAACTGCTGGAATGGTAAGAATTCACTTCAGATGTTAGTAGAAGCATATTTTCCACTTTCTTGTTCCGTTCGGGTGCTTATCCTTTGTGTTGCAGAATATCAGAAAGAAGAGTCAACTCAAGTTTTCATACTATGTGATAAGCCAAAAGATGCAAATCTGATATTAATCAGCTTTCGAGGCACAGAACCATTCGATGCTGATGATTGGATTACGGATTTGGACTACTCTTGGTACGAGATACCGGAACTAGGTAAAGTGCATATGGGGTTCTTAGAGTCCTTAGGTTTGGGCACTAGAAAGAATACCTCGACATTCCAAGAAAATCTCCAAGTAAAAAATGTTAATTCTGGTAATTTGAATGGTCTTTATGCAAGTAATCCCTCTTCTGAAGGTTATAAATTGTCCACCTCTAATCAACAAGGTGGTTTGGACCAGTCTTCTCACAAGAAGCTCCTTCCAGTGATGGGAGAGAGGACTGCATATTATTCCGTGAAAAGTAAACTCAAAAGCTTACTAAAGGAACATAAGAACGCAAAATTTGTTGTCACAGGGCATAGTTTGGGAGGAGCACTGGCCATATTGTTTCCAACAGTGCTAATTCTTCATGAGGAGGACGAGGTCATGCAACGGTTGTTAGGTGTATACACGTATGGACAGCCGAGGGTTGGTAACAGGCAGTTAGGGAGGTTTATGGAATCACGTCTAGTGTATCCCGATCCGAAGTACTTCAGGGTAGTGTATTGCAATGATATTGTTCCAAGGTTACCTTATGACGATAAAACCTTCTTGTATAAGCATTTTGGGATATGCCTATACTACAACAGCCTCTACATTGAACATGTAAGTTTTTTCTGTTTGTTCACAATTTCTTTGGTTCGCCCTAGTTGTCCATGGTCTTTTCTGTCATTAGGTATCATATCAGTTAAATGATAATAAAATTATACACGTATGGTTTCATTATTTTTCCCATTTTGGTGCTCCTGTGCAGAAAGTAGATGAAGAACCAAACCCAAATTACTTTGGGATTCGATTCCTGATACCTGAATATATGAATGCTGTGTGGGAACTATTTAGGAGTTTGATCATGGGTCACATGCATGGGCCAGACTATAAGGAGTGCTGGGAATCGACTCTATTGAGGATTGTAGGACTAGCGATCCCTGGTCTCTCGGCTCACAGCCCAGTAGATTATGTAAACTCTGTACGGCTTGGAAGAATGGATCAGTTCAGATAAGTTCCTTATAATTTACTCCATCTTTCATACTCAAAAGTTAAAGGCAGTATGGTAAAGTGATCTCGATTTGGATTTACAAGCAATGTAATCACCATATACAAATGTTGACATGTGTTTATATGTTGCTCTTTTGAGGAATTCTGTATTGTTTCAGTTCTTTCCTTTTGGATTAGTGTTTTCCCAGGACAATGTGGGCATGTAAATTCACCCATGTGCTGGATTTGTAGTTAGTAGTAGATTAAGGTCTCCCATCGTACTTCATCGTTTTGTGTTTCAACAGAAGTTCCCTTTTCGTTTCATGAGAGTTTGGTCATTTTTAATATTGAAAAACTGTATACCCAGCGAACCTTCTCGACTAGGATTTTCTCCTTTGTCGGAACAATCAGAAAGCATTTAACTTTATCTGTCGCTGCAGTAATGCAGAACATTAGGCAGAAGGGTGAAGACCTTTTTTCAGATATTCTTCAGATGAAAAAATTGACACAATTCAGCAATTTTAGAAACTAATACAACAGGTATAATGGAAAAGTATTTTCTCTACATTACGTGGCTTTTATTGCCTAAGATCTGCTTAACTATGGCACAGAGATTGTGCAACAGAATCATATCATGCTGCATGTTAACTGCTTTATTAGTTTGCCTTCAGTACAAAATTGTATGAAACAGTTACCTTTTTGTTGTCGTTTTAAACTGTATGACTAGCTTGGATCTTACTGAGGTCCAAGTTTTTGAACCTTGCTACTGATTCTGTATGTCCTTTCAGCATGCAACTCTCCAAGTCTGTAGAGGGTACCATATTTTTTACAAGTTTTAGGAGATTCAAACAAGAAATTCATTGAAATTATTGAGCACAATATATGAATGAGAAGCCCATTAATTTGCTCCAGTCAGTTAAGAAACCTGGCAAGTTCAGCACGACGCCATGCCTGTTCAGCATTTACAGAAGATCCTTCTCCTATTTTTCTTGAACTCTGTTGATTGCAAGCCTTGTAGAGTTCTCTGAGAAAGCACCCACCTAGCCATCTTGTCTTCCTTTCCGTAATCCCTTTGAGAGGCAAAAGCAGTCTGTCGAAAATAGTTAGTAAAACAGACAGCATTTAATTGTTTTTAACTAAGAAATTTAATCTAGATTTAACAAAAATTCAACTTTGCTCTGACCTTCCTATCATCAAGATTGACATATTAAAGTGGAAAAAATAGTTCTGTTGATAAAAAAGTGTCTTCCTCGGTGGGGGATGGGGCAGGGTTGGGTAATGGCAATGTTACCAAGCAATTGAAATAGTCAAATTTGACATCTAGCCTCAATTGACATACCACTCCAAAGTCCAACCTCCGTTGATATCCTTCAATCCAATGGTGTTGAAGGACCTCTATTGATCACACATAAGCTACAAGTCTGTCGCCTCAGCCTAGAACGAGTATCCAGGCTTCATCAGCAAAAAGCACAATGAACTATGAATTTGATAATATCCAGAGGAACATAAAAGACAAGACTATATAGCAATATAACCCCTGCGCAGCCCCATTCAATGCCTCTAATTGGAGCAAAACTAACATTTGAGTAGACTGCAACGTGTAGCACCCTTCAAGTGAGAAAAAAAAAAACATTAAACCCATCAATTTCTTGTACAAATCTTGTACTTCATTGTCCTACTGCTGTTGATGTTCAAGTTTTTCCAAGTCAATGGGCGAAAAATCACGAAGGAAGATGTAGTGGAATCATTAATAGTGTTGACCTCGAAAAATGACCCAAACAAACGTGGCCAACATGATATAACTTCCAAGTAAGCTCATTCTTGCACGTGGTAACACACCGTTAGTCGCCCGTGGCCTTTTTCGGTAGGGGTGGAAGCGACCGTGAGCACTCCGACGGTCAAATTAGGGAATTGGTAAATCGGAGTTAGGATGTCCGACGGTGGTGATGATCATAGGAACGTGGCTATCAAGGTAAATGTGCGTATGGACAAGGTTAATGCAAAAATCTTGTGTTATTTTCTCTCCTAAAGAACTACCTTTTTCTGTAGTGTAGGTGTGGGTATTTATGATGAAAGGAGGTAAGAGAAGAACCGTTGGATGTGACTTTGAATTTAAGATGGACCGTCCTTTCAGAAGTGTCAATCCATAGATGGGCAGTTTAATTAATGCTCATTGACATAGTAGTTCGTGACTTGACATTTTGGAGTTTGCTATACGTCCCATCAATCAGTCTTAAGGATTTGATTTTTGAGATCATTACATAAAAGATCTACTAGTACACATGGTTGAAATGGAGCGGTTTGCAACAGGAGCGGTAATCGTGTTCTGCGTCTCATCACTTCAGACTTAGTTTCAGTTAGCAATATTGGTCAGTTCGTTTGAGGAGTGGCGAAGTGATGTGGAGTACGGGTCTTAGCATCCGCCTCGTGGCGAAGTGATACGGAGTACGGGTCTTAGCATCCGCCATGAGGCGGATGGATTCAATTTGTCCGTCACGTGACAGATGAATCCAGTATGTCTGTTACATGGCGGATGAATTCAGTTTGTCTGCCACATGGTGGATGAATTCGGTTCGTTCGTCCATGTCATCTGGCACGTGGTGGATGACATGGAAGATGACGTGGAGGTCTGTAATGTAACAATAGTCCCTCAAGTCCGTGTATGGATATTCATATAATGCATGAACTTTGTCAATGTGGCCAGGTTAAAGGAGTATTACTTTTGTAGGTATAGGCGTTGGTGGTAGTTTCCTAGCAGAAGGACGAAGCACTAAGTGATTGGAACTTTTGAGGAAATTTGTGTGAGGCGAAGTCCTAGCAGAAGGACGAAGCCTTGAGCTATTGCAACTTTTTAGTCCTGCGCTCATATGGGCTAGCTCCGACCCAATTCCATCTGAACTCTTGGGGGTAGATGGTTGGGTCGTGGATATGCCCTTCAACTTTTTCCATTCTTTGTACTTCCCCAAAAACATAACCGGAGGTAACAAAAGTAAGGGGTGGTACTACTTGACTCCATGGGGTTCTCATTCCTCCTTCATGGTGGACATGCCCTCCTCTGTAAAGGAGTGGATGAGATCGTGGTTCTGGGTGTCTAGGAGGTGGGACACCATGGAGGATGAATCTATGGCTTCTCTCACAGTTCAAACTACTTATTCTCTGTCAGTAAGTTCTTCTGCCTAATTGTCTGAACTTAACAATGGGTTCTTATCACTTAATACTTCATTTGTGTGAGATTTTTACTGAGCCGTGGGATATTATTAGCTACATCTATCAGCAATCACCTAAAGACCGGAGCTACAACGAGTTGATTTACAAGAACATACACTTCACCATAAACAGACTGATGACATCCCAGGGTGAGTTATCTGTACTTTCAATTTCATCTAATAGCCTTCTTGAACGTACTAACACTTTTTTTACAGACAATTTTCTGAAGAAGAAACCACAGAGGCCGAATTTTGCCACAATCCGTCGAAGCGTGGATGAGGCAAAGGCATTGAAGACCAGTTCAGCCGCTTATAAGAAGCAGGCATAAAAATTGAACTTTCTGAGCAAAAGGCGACGACCTGTATAGGAAGAAGAAGTGGAAGATGACATTTTTCTAGTAAAGAAGAGATAGTCCCATCTGGGGCGTCATCCTCAGTTGTGACCATGGCTAAACCACCTCCACCTCCTTTTATCCCTACCAGGGTGGTTAAGGAAATTACCTTCGAGGCGCTGTGGGCATGGTGGTGAAGAAACTGCCATGTCAGATCTTGTCGGCCAATTAATGGAATCGCTTCGAAAAAGGTCGAAGAAACCTGTGAATTCCCTTCCTCTTAGCAAGGTATCTGACTTCCTTGGGAGCAAGGGAGATGAGCTCTCCAAGGCAGTCCCGGAGATGTTACCTCTCGAAATCGCCTCTGCCTCTCGAGTTCACAATAAATTCTGGACTGAGGAATGGCAGAATTACGTCGGCTCCTGTGAGGTTGAGGATTTACTGGCTGCCAACAATGCTTGCATGGCCCGCACACTGAGTATAGGCACTGCGGCGAAGGATTTGGTTTGGAGTCTCCACCAAAGAAATAAGGAATTGAGCCCAATGTTAGACCTCGGAGAAATGGGAAGAAAAGGTTAGAAGGGTAAGAGGTTGAAATAAAAAGAACTGAGGCCAATATTAGATGCTGCTGAGATACAAATGAACCAACTAATGAATGAACTTCATGAGTCCGTTTCTCAAGTGGCAGCCTTGACTAAGCGGATTGATCAATCCAATGAACATCAACAGATCGCCTCTGAGGCGTTGGTGGGGCGCTAACAGGGATAAAGTTGAGTTGAGGATGTTAACTGAAGCCCAAAAGGAGGAGATAGAATCTCCGAAGGCTGAAGTGAAGACAGTGGGCGAGGTGTCAGTGAAGAACTACATCGACATTCAAACGAAGGAGTATGATGACTTTGTCAACTACTGGGCTTCATGGAGTGCCCAGCGATGCTAGCTCGTCTTAGGGAGGTTCATCCAGAGCTAGACATTGGCTTCCTTAAGGATGAGTTCGACGGACCTACTGGAGGTCGTCTTCATGCCGAAGCCCCTCAAGAAGAAGTGGGGATTGGGCCTATCGTAGTTGTAGATCCTTTATCATTTTTTTTTCACTGTAATGGCTTCGGCCTTGATGAATTTTAGTAAATGTAGTCACATCTTTTTCTTAACAACCGAGACTTGTGTAATCATCTTGCTTTAAATGAACGAAACGTGTAAACACCTCGCTCAAACGAATGAAATTTAAGTGTAAAAACCTCATCCAAACGAATGAACAAATGGAAACACCTCACTCAAACTTATGAACAAGTGTAAACACCTCGCTTAAACGAATGAAATTTAAGTGTAAACACCTCGCTTAAATGAATGGAGCAAGTGTAAACACCTTGCTCTAATGTTTGAACAAGTGTAAACTCCAGTGGGGAGCGTTACGTACCTTTCTTAGCGAAGTGGATATCCTTAACAGAGGTGGCCCCTTTTCATCTCTTGAAGGGCGTTCTTCATGGCCAATGGTTTATCCGTGCACAATATTAACTTCGAAGGGCAAATGAGGCTACCCTAGTTGTGGCGTTACGCGCCTCTTCTAACTAAGTGGATCCTTGACAGAGGTGGCCCCGTGGGAGGCATTACGCACCTCTTCAAGGGCGTTCTCCACGGTGGATGGTGTATCCTTGGAGAGTATGACTTTCGAAGGGCAAATGACGCTACCCCAGTAGGGGTGTCACTCGCTTCTCCTAACGAAGTAGACATTCTTGATAGAGGTGGCCATGTAGGAGGCATCACTTACCTCTTCAAGGGTGTTCTCTACGGTGGATGGTCCATTCATGGAGAACATCACTTTCGAAGGGCAAATGAGGCGACCTTAGTGGGGGCGTCACACGCCTCTCTGAACGAAGTGGACATTCTTGACATAGGTGGCCCTGTGGGAGGTATCACGCACCTCTTCAAGGGCGTTCTCTACGGTAGATGGTGCATTCATGGAGAACATCACTTTCGAAGGGCAAATGAGGCGACCCCAGTGGGGGCGTCACACACCTCTCCTAACGAAGTGGACATCCTTGACAGCGATGACCCGTAGGAGGCATTATGCACCTCTTTAAGGGCGTTTTCCACGGTAGATGGTGCATCCGTGGAGAGCATCTTTTTCGAAGTGCAAATGAGGCGATCCTAGTGGGGGCGTCATGTGCTTCTCCTAATGAAGTGAACATCTTTGATAGAGATAGCCCGTGGGATGCATCACGCACCTCTTTAAGAGCGTTCTTTACGGTGGATGGTGCATTCGTGGAGATCATCACTTTCGAAGGGCAAATGAGGCGACCCCAGTGTGGGCGTTATGCAGGGAAAAATAGCGAAGTGACAACTGAGTCATTCCATTTAATAGAACTATTTACATTGCTAAAGTTACACTTTGTTTTGAAAGTTTCCCTACTGGTAGTATCTTCTCAAATGCTAAATGTTCCAAAGGTGAGGCATCAATTTTCCTTCCAAGCTTTCAGTCTTATAGGTGCCGAGTAGGGCCTTCCCCATAACGCAATATGGGCCTTTCCAACTAGGTCTCAATGTTCATATTCCTAGCTCCTTCGAGGATGTGAAAATTTTTCGAAGGGCCAATCACCTATGTGAAAGGTCATTTTCTTTACTTTGGCATTGTAGTAGCGAGTCATCTTACGTTGGTATGTGGCAAGCTAGACTTGAGAATCTTCCCTCATTTTTTCAAGGAATTGAAGCTCGTACCTCCTCAGTTAATCATTAGTCACTTCATTAAAGTGGATGTGATGAGGCAAATGTACTCCAACTTCTACGGGCTCATAGTCTTGGCTATGTAAGTCATGAAAAATAGAGTTTCTCTAGTTGCAGTTCTGCTAGTGGTGCGTATGACCCATAGAATTTGGGGGAGGTCATCAACCCAGGCCCCCTTCGAAGCATCCAATTTCCTTTTGAGGGTGTGTTTAATGGTTTTCTTGACCGCTTTGACCCGTCCATTAGCTTGGGGATGATGAGGTGCTCAGAAATGTTTCTTAATTTCGAGCTCGTTGCACGGATCCTTAACCGTCCTATTGTCGAACTATTTACCATTATCTGAGACGATAGAAATGGGGATGCCGAACTTGCAAACGATATTCTTCAAGAAACTTGGAAGTGTTCGCCTTGGTTATCTTAGCCAAGGGCTCCACTTCAACCCATTTTGTAAAGTAGTTGATCGTAACTATGACGAAGCAGGCATTCTCCCTCTCCCTTGGCAGTGGTCCTATGAAATCAACCCCCCACTTGGACAAACGACCATGAGCTTGATATTAACGTGAGCTCTTGCGACGGCTATCTTTGCACATTGGAGAAGCGCTGGCACTTGTCACACTTACGCACAAACTATATCGAGTCCTTTTTTAGGGTGGGCCAGTAGTACCCCTGCCTAACCACCTTGTTTGCCAGTGCTGGTCCTCATGAATGATTTCCATTGACTCCTTCATGGATTTCCCTTAGGATATAGTTCGTTTCATCCCCCCGTGCACCTAAAGGGGATGAAAACCCCATTTATACAACACATCATCTTGTATAACAAAATGAGCTGCTCTTCTCCTAAGCCGGTGAGCTTCAACTTTATCGCTAGGTAAGGTCTATTCTCTGAGGAATGCGATAATGGGTTGCATCCATGCTAGGGTGCCCTAGATTCACATCACTTCCTCTCCTCCCAAGATTGAGGGTTCGGCAAGGTTTTCAATGGAAACCACTTTGAGGAGTTCGGAATCCTTACTTCTAGCTAACTTCGCCAGAGCATCAGCGTGGGTGTTTTCAAGACGGGAAATTTGTGTTTTCAAAGTTGGGGAGCAAGTTCTTGACCAATTTGAGGTACGATGCCATACTTTTGTCTCTAATCGAAAAGTTGCCATTGACTTGGCTTACCACCAATTGCAAGTCACCGTTGATAACCAACCTTCTTACTTGTATTTCATTTTCTAAGCGGAGGTCGGCTAGGAGTGCCTCATATTCGGCAGCATTGTTTGATGCCTTGAGCCCGAATCTCATAGCGCAATTGAGCCTATGACCTTCGGTACTTTCCAACAGTACTCAGGCTCCCAAATCGACTTCTCCCAACGACCCATCAACAAAAAGATTCTAGGTGGAAGGTTCCGCCGATTCCATATTTACTTCGTTTTCAAGAGCTTTAGCAAATTCAACTACAAAGTCTGCAAGAGCTTGGCCCTTAACCGAGGTCATTGATTTGTACATTATATCAAACTCACTGAGCTCGACTGCCCATTTTAACCACCTCCCTGAGGCGTCTAGCTTCTGAAGGACTTGCTTAAGTGGGAAGTTTGTCAACACATTAATGCTGTGAACTTGGAAGTATGGCCTTAGCTTTCGAATGCAATGATCAAGGAGATGATGAACTTCTCCATGTTCGGGTAGCGCACTTTTGCTGGTCATAGGGCCTTGCTTATGTAATAAATGGGCAGTTGGTGTGTGTTTTCTTCCCTTATAAGACCTACTTGATAGCGTCGTCGGATATAACTAGATAGAACAGCAATGGCTCGCCCGCTTTGGGTTTGGATAGGAGGGGGGCCTGTTTGAGGTGAACTTTCAGCTTCTTTAATGCTTCCTCACACTTTGATGTCCATATAAACCTTTCTCCCATTTGAGAATCTTAAAGAAGGGCAGACACTTGTCTGTGGCCTTGGAAATAAAGCGATTTGAGTGTCGCAACTATGCTAGTAAGTCTTTGTACCTCCTTAGGCTTCTATAGCGATCTTATTTCGATCAAAGCCTTGATTTTCTGGATTCGCCTCAATAAGCCTTTGATTTACAATGTACCCGAGTAATGAGTGGATTTAACCTCATCCTATATCTTCTTAGAATTTGGAATGTAGCATCTAAGTGCTTTACATGATCCTTTGCTAGGAGGCTTTTCACCAACATGTCGTCCACGTAAACCTCCATTGTTTTACCAATAAAGTAAGTGAACATCTTATTCACCAACCTTTGGTAGGTGGCTCTAGCGTTCTTCAGTCCAAAGGGCATCACCCTATAACAATACAACCCCCTAACTGTGATAAAAGATGTGCTGTCCTCGCCCGTCGGGTGCATGAGAATCTAGTTATATCCTAAATAAGCATCCATGAAACTTAGTGGCTCATGCCCTGCAGTTGAATCCACTAATTTGTCTATCCGAGGAAGTGGAAAGCTATTATTTGGGCAGGCCTGATTGAGGTTGGATAAGTCGATGCATACTTTCCATTTGCCATTGTGTTTCTTTACCAACACAAGATTGGATATCCACTTCGGATAGGTGGCCTCCTTAATAAAACCATTGCTGATTAATTTCTCAACCTCCTCATTTAAAGCCTTATACCTCTCCACAGTGAATGCTCTTCTCTT
This sequence comes from Fraxinus platypoda, assembly GCA_903798405.1. Classification (NCBI taxonomy): domain Eukaryota; kingdom Viridiplantae; phylum Streptophyta; class Magnoliopsida; order Lamiales; family Oleaceae; genus Fraxinus; species Fraxinus platypoda. Next base: position 9,628 of record CAIGRT010203642.1, on the reverse strand, counting down.
TTGCCTGTACGAGGTTTGGTTTGGATCAACCCTTAAGTGATGACAACTGACTTTTGAGTCTATTCCTATCATATCCTTATGTTTCCATGCAAAGAAGTCCGAGTTCTTGCTCAAAAAGTTCTTTAGCTCCGCTTTCGCTTCATCTTTCAATTCTCTTCCTATTCGCAAGGTTTTGGTGGTGTCTTGAGGGTCTACATGAAAACTTTCTAGCTTCTCCGTTGGGGGCAGTATGCGATTCTAACTCGATAATTCAGGGGATCCAACTCGTCCAAAATTTTCCCTTTCCAAGAGCTTTTGCCATCTCGACATCTTCTCCTTGTGCAGGGGTCTGTCCTTCTTCAGGGGCGTCGATCATTTCGGTATCAAAAAGTACCATGTTAACTCCCCAGGGTTCAGCCTTTCTCAAAGAGTTGAGGTAACATTCATTTGACCCCATCTGATCACCCTGGACAGTAGCAATCCCCTGCTTGGTAGGGAACTTCATGCACAAACAAGGGCGGAGCCAGGAATATTTTTCAGTGTGGGCGGAATTTAATTAAGGTTGAAGTTTGAATTTTCGAAGCGTAAGATGAATTTTAAATTTGGGCCCTTAAATTATTGCATGCAATATGCATTCAATCTTTTCTTAACTAGTCTAGAAACTCAAAGCTCGACAAAATAATAAACAAAATGAAATATTCAATCTCAAGTAAAGTTCGACCATGAATTTAATAATGGTAAAAATACTAAAAATAACATAGTTTACAAATTATTCTGTTACTTACATATTCATCACCATTGTTGATAAGTAACATTATTCCTATGAACTCATAACACAAACTTTATTCAATTTTTAACCCTTTAAAATTTTAGACGAAATTATTTAGCTTAATGGTAAATTGCCAAGATAATGTAAAGTAGGAGGGTAAATTATGTGAAGCACTTTCACACTAAGAGTAGACAGTAGGCAGGCAATAGCCAATAGCCATGGGGAGCTAGAGATTTTAGAGGATGAATGGAATGGACCATTAATAAAAGATGTACATATAAAGCCACAAGAGTTAAAACAAAGGACAACAATAGAAATAGAGATACAGATAAATTTAGAGAGAGAGAGAAACAAGGATGAGAAAACCATTACAGTCCACCAACTCCTATTGCAGCCTAAGTCCATCTCCCTTTCCCTTTTCTCTCTATATCTCTCTATCTCTCATTTGAAGTTTCCACCCCCTAAGTTTAGTGCACGCATATGCGTGCACTGTGCTTAAGGTAGGTCCGCCTCTGTGTACAAATGATGGATAGAGGTCACGCACAACTCTTTTAAGGTCGGCCTTCCTAATACTCCATGGTACGTAGACCGGTGGTCGACCACCAAGAATTCCATGAAGTGGTGAGCTGCAAGAGGTAGCGTCCCCATTTCGACATCTAGGGTGATACTTTCCCTCGGAACAATGCTATCTCCAATGAATCTATACAGATGAGCAATCAAATGAGTGAGTTTATGATCCACCACCATCTTATCGTAGGCGAACCCAAACAAAATATTCACCGAACTACCATTGTCTACAAGCATGTGCTTCAATCCGTTTCTAGCCACCACAACTTTTACTACTATTGCGTTACGGTGAAGATAGTGTACACCTGCCACATCATCCCGAGCGAATGTAATGGTCTCTATAAGTCTCGCCATTTGGGGCTGGTTCACTATATAGCTGGCGATGGGTGGATCCTTAGCTTTCCAAGTGTAACTCTTTTGTGCGTTTTGAGATTCGCCTTCTATATGCGGTCTTCCAATAATTATGTCGATCTCTCGAACGGGCATATTCTTAGTTGTGACGGAAGGATCCCTCTTAGGTCCCTCTCCTCCCTCAGGTCTATCCCGATCATCACTTACGCCATGTCGTGGTGAATGCCATCTCGTCTCACTTCTCCTAGGCGAGTTCGGCCTTGGAGCTCAATCCTCAGGCGACCCTCCTCCTCGTATTGCAGGGATTACTTCTTTCCGTGGATCAGGGGGCCTCCCGGTATTCACTCGTATCATGGCCATAGAAATGGTGGAAAGTACAACAGGGTTGCACCTCCTCAGGGGGCCTATTTCTAGGTCCTCCGCCCCTTCCTCTATTCTTTGGGTTAGAGTGTCTCCTAGATGTTCTGACTCCAACGTTACCACTGGGCCCAACATTTTTGTAAGCCAATGTAGGTACAGCGTTCAAATTCGTCGTGGCCAATGCCTTTCCCGAAGTGGGGGCTACAGTGTGCTCGGCTTGAGCCCATTGCTGGTTTACCAAATATGACAAAAGCCATCTCCCCATCTGCCTTTGGGATGTGGGAGGCCCTGTGCTGCCCTGTTTCAATGATCGATCATCTCTTCATTGACAATCTCAACTCTCATCATCTCTACCAACTAGCCATAAGTGGAAAGGTTTTTGCTTCAGACGTCTCTCCAAAATAGTGTGTTCATGTTCAGTCCTTCTTTTAGAGCTGAGAGGGCTTCTTTGTCCGTATTTTGCTTGTAATAAGTTATCTCATCAGTGAAACGAGCTAGGTAATTCTTCAGTGTTTCTCTTGCTACTTGACTTATATCTTGGATGCGCTGGATCGGTGTCTCTCTCTCGTTTTTAGACAAATATTAGTTCAAGAATGCCTTTTTGAGGTTAGGTCAGCCAACTCCTGATGCTAACCGGTGTCAACCTGCCTTACCACACTTCGGCTGCTCCGGCCAGTGTTAAGTGAAAGGCCCTGCATTTCAAAGCTGGTGATGCGCCCCTGAGACTCATATGTGTTTTATATTTACTGAGGTGTTTCACAGGGTTACCTTTTTCCTCATATATAGGAATTTTAGGGCGCACGAAATTATGAGGCATAGGAAAACTACGAAGTTCTTTGGAGAAATGGAGATTGTCATCATCGTCGTCGAGCTCATAAGACCAGTGTGGTCCATCAAAATCGTTTTCATCTGCTAAATAACAAGGCAAGGATTGAGACGACCTTCCCTGGTTTGCCTAGTTCATCAAACTTCTCCTCTTTTGCCTGTTCCTAGGTGGAAGAGCCTGGGCTATAAGGCTTTGTGCTTGCTCTTGTGGTCGAGCTGTTTGCTGAGCGGATTGATTCTTATTTCTTGGCATTCGTCCAATCTAATCGAACACACTCACGGATCTTTGATGCTATTCTTCAAAGTCCGGGGAAAGTTGTCCCCTCCAACTTCAGCGTTATTGGCATGATGCCTAGATGTGTAATTGGATTAGACATCTACCCCCACTTTCTTTTCAACCGCAACCTCTCTTTTCTGTCACCTTGAATGGGTCCTTTGGCTCTGCCCTACCTCCGCCTAGTGTTGGTCGTAGGCTGATTGTGGGGTACCGTGAGGCACTTGGAAGCCTCTTTGATTTTGGACTTGCATGAGGAGTTCATGCATAGTCGAATTTTTGGCTGCAGTGCTTTTCATGTTGTAGCCATCTGAGCTACCCCAGTAGTTAGCCGTGCAGTAGTTCTTCTATCCCTGCGATGGCGGTGGTGAGGCCTTTGGCGTGTGACATTGGTTCAGAGAATCTCTTCTTCAGAGACCTCCCTTACTCTCATCGGATTCACGTCTTTGTTGCTTGAACTCATTATTTTTGGGCTTGCAAACTCTTTCTTCCAAGAGGTAATTAATGAAACTCCAAATGTTTTCCTTGGGACCTCTGCTTGTTCTTTCTTCAAGAACAACTCCTTTTTCAAGGGGGAGGCCAAGTGAATATTCCGATAAGCTTTTTCTTTATGGCGATATTCGTGGTTATGGTAACATTTTCCACAGACGACGCCAATCTGTTGACTTCGAAAAATAACCCAAACATGTGGCCAACAGAATATATCTTCCACTTAAGCTCCTTCATACATGTGGTAACACACCGTTAGTCGCCCGTAGCCTTTTTCGGTGGGCGTGGAAGCGGCCACGAGCACTCCGATGGTCAAATTTGTGAATTCATAAAGCCGAGTTAGGATGTCTGATGGTGGTGGTAATCACGGGAACGTGGCTATTAAGGTAAATGTGTTGGGGAATAGCCTGAATTGGGTTGAGTGGAGATTAAATGAAATTGTGTGCATCGTTTGCCTGTGTGCCCTTGAGTGTTGCAAGCTTGACATGTTCCAAGATAAGGACGTGGTGGAGGTCTTTCAGTCCAAGAATTGTTAGAGGATGACCATTGATTTGGTGATGGTTGAGTTGATGAGTTGAAGTGAGGACGCCATGGTTTGTTTCAAGGATTTACTGATGTTGGATTTGCTGTTGCTGGAAGAGATGCTGGCTTGGTGGTTGGGATTGACGCAATGTAGTTTTCTTGTTCAGAAGTTTTTCATGAAGCTCATCAAATGAAATTGTCGTGTCTCGAGCGTTGACGTCTTCAACGATGGATTTGTATTCCTCATCAAGACCATCAATGACTTTTTCAATCAAGTCCTGTTCATCATATGGTTTTCCCAGAATTGCAAGCTCATCGGCACGACTCCGAATATATTGCATATATTCTCTAATGGTAAGGGAGCCTTTGATTGGATTCTTTAGTTGCTCCTTAATTTGCTTGATGTGACCACGAGTGGGCTTTGCATGTGTTTTCAAGAATCAGCCAGGCATCACGAGAGGTGGTAGCACGGTTTAGGAGTGGAACAATTGCAGCAGACAATGATTCGACCATGGCGCTGAAGATTAATTTATCCTGTCGATGCCATGTTTGAAATGCTGGATTTGGTGACTTCGTGCCATCAGTGGTAATGGTGGAAGATGGTGCATTAATTGAACCATCAGTATATCCTTCAAGATTATAACCTATCAGGGTTGCTTGAAATTGTAATTTCCATGAGAGATAATTTGTGGATGTGAGCTTTATGGTGGAATGGGAGGAGATGTTTATGGCAATAAGAGGACGATGAGGTTCAAGAGAATTTGGAATAACTGGTTGAGAGGTGGCAGTATGTGAGTGATCTATTGAGGCCATTGTTTGAAGAAGAAAATAAAAGTGTGCAGAAGGTGATTTCTGGGATCAAGCGTGAGGAAGAGAAAGATTGGCTTACGATCGGTGCTCTGATACCATAAAGTGAATATTGAAGCAATTGCTTGATAATCCATTAATTCCAAGAGGTAAATATATATACAATTGTCATGGAGTAAATCACCTACAATTACTAATGATAGCAGATTTCTAATTCCTACAATCAATAGCTAATTACACATTATTCTAATTGAAGAATTAGGCAATTGACTTAATTTACGTAATGATAAATTATTTACAGTGATTGATTGTTGTTTCCTTCTATAGAGGAGCTGCCGCACTAGTTCGGGAACCGTGCACGGCTCTTCTTTTCTTCTTTTTTTCAATTCAGTCCTTAATAAAATTGTACGCCAGGTCCTTAAATGGTTTGTCCAAGTGTGTGAGAGCCTTACACGTGGACTTGAGTGGATCTGATTAGAAACCGAGGTCAACAAACTTTATTGATCTTGAAGACCCATTGTTTAAATAATTAAAAATCTACTATACGTTAAGAACCTAATATTATATTTTTCTATTTCACATGTTTTTCTATCTAAAAGTCACATGCATGTTGGGAAATTAAGAGAAAATAATAAATTAAAAATGAATCATCTTGTTTGTAGCTCAACTTTGACAAGGAATTTATCAAATTTTGACTTTTCACCAACTTTACTAGAGACGTAATAATTTCGATCCTAATTCAAATAACTAACAAGTTGGCATGTTTTATTATGTATTTTTCTTATATTTGCAAGGGATGCTTTGCATCAGGAGTCATTCAAAACTACTTGGTCCATAATAGAGCCCTTCATATGAAAAGGGATAAGCAATTGTATTTAAAGTATGAAAACCCGTCGGGAAAATTATAATATATCGAACAAAAACTAATTTTTTTTTTTTACTGATTTCGTTCTATTGACACCCTGCACTGAATTGCAATCTTTGCTTTGTCGCGTTCTGTTTATTCTTAGTGCTGAAAGCCGAGTTAAATGCTTTTCTTTCAGCTTTGACGAGTTTTCACTGAGTAGAGGTAGAATTTGAGGGACACATCTTTTTATGCATAGAAGTTTTGCACTTGAACTGATGGATGTTGGAAAGTTTTCAAGACAAATTGGTTGAAGAGAAACTAATAATCTCAAATGGGAGGGTGCACTTTGCACGCTTGCATTACTTGTTGTTGATGGATAAAATTTCACATCAAATAAAGATGAAAAATATAAAATAATTTTTAAGTGCTTGGGCTACTCTTGTTAATAAGAGTTATCTTTTAAGATTGAACCTCAAGAATTAATATGCTATCAAAGCTCATTAAGTTCCAACGAGCAATTTAATTCGATTATGATTAAAAAAGAGCACACAGATTTAAAGATTGGTCTGCTCAAACGAGCCACAATCTTGCTGGAGCATGTTGAGAGATAAAATTTCATATCAAATAAAGATTTGAACTACTCCTCTTAAGAAGGGTGACTTTTTAAGATGGGACCACACGTCTTAATACTCATCAATAATAATTAGAGTTGAGGGGGTGATTTACACTTCAAGGAACACGACTGGAACAGCTTCCTTCTCATGCCTTCGACAAGAAAAAATATTCATCGCCAAGAATTTATACAAGAGGTTTGCACTATATTAAATGCAGTTCTTCTACTAATATTTGTAGTATAATCTTTATATAATATAGATTGCAGTGGGCAATATCAAAAGCTGTTAGCCATTCAAAAGTTGAAAGAACTTTTAAGCCTGCTTTTCATTTCAATTCTTTATACATAAAACCATGTAGTAATAACAATGTGGTAAAAATTGTATCCAAATGATTGGATTTAGCGATCTCAACTTGAAAAACTTCAAACCTGCTAAAACTGCCAGGATGAAGCTGATTCCATAACTTATCCCAAAGCTGTGCCAATTGATTATTTCCTTTTCCGCGTCTTCTCTTCTCTCAGTTGTTCGTGGGGATGCGCATGGCCGCTCCAGAATTCGACCGCACAGCCCTGGATTTCCTTCAAAGCTTGAACTTGGAAATGGTCAAATTGACCTCCGACAGGTATCCGACCTTGAAGATTGTTGTATGCAACACTAAAAAAGGACAGAAAATTAAGATTCTTGAATGATGCGGGAATTTCACCAGAAAGATGGTTGCCAGATAGTTCCAGTTTTTCCAAGTTTGTGAGATTAGATATCGAGTCAGGAATGCTGCCAGAGAAATTGTTATTGCTAAGATTCAGGACAACAATGAACTTCAACTGGCCAATATCAATCGGGATTGTACCACTGATTCTGTAACTCCCAAGGTATATTGCTGGTGGCAGGTAGGAGAGATCATTGTATTGCAGAATGGAGGCATCATTGGGCTTAAAGAAGACAGGCAACTCTAAATAATTTTTTGGTACGTGAACTGGTTCTGTTTTGCTAGTCTTCTTAGTCTTGTGAGTTCAACTGGGAAGTGTCCTGATAGAAGGTTTAGGGACAAATCCAAGTAGAAAAGGTTTGGAAGATTCCCAACCCAACCTGGGATGAAGCCTGTTATGTTGTTAAGAGATAGGTCTAGAACCTCCAGCTTACCTAGTCTAGACAACCACATTGGAATTTGACCATTTAATCCGCTGCCACTCAAAGACAGGACTTTGAGATTTTGGAACCCATCAACTCCTACCAAGTTTTCATTGTCGGGCAATGATTCACTGTGAAAGTTTTTTGAGTGGTCTAAAGTACTGAGGTTCTTGCACTCGTATTGCACTAGTAACATTGTTTAGGCTGTTATTAGAAAGGTATAAGAAAGATAGGGATTGTAATGCCATAATGTCAGGCAAAATCTCTCCATTTATGCTATTCGTAGCCAGACGAATAGAAGTCAAATTCTTGCATGAAAAAAGAGTTGCTGGCAATCTACCAGTAAAGAAATTATTCCCCAGGTCAATTGATATAAGCTTAATGAATTTGGAGAAGTCAAAACTAGAAAGTTCACCTTCAAGGAAGTTGAGCCTTAAATGCAGCATTGTAAGTCTCGTACATTTAGTAAGAGATTGGGGCAGAGTGCCATTTAGTTGATTTATGTGTAGTAGCAAATATTCCAAGCTGGAGAGACTCCCAATATCTTGAGGAATCTTTCCTGTAAATTCATTACCATGGAGAGCAAGTGTTCTAAGGTTAACGAGGTTATCTATGCTTCCATCCATCTTTCCAGAGAGCTTATTGGCAGGAAAGTACAGTTCTTGCAGTGCTGAAACTTTGTAAATATCACTGGGTATGTGTCCCGAAAGATTATTGAAACCTGCTCGTTGAATCTGCAAATTGGAACACTGGCCAAAACCTTGATAAATCTGACCTCCAAAGTCATTGTTGGAGAAATCAAGATGATGGATTGAGGGTGAAAATCTGCAGAGAGATGAAGGAATTGGCCCAGAGAAGCTGCTGTTGCTGACATCAAATCTTTGCAAATTTAAAGCTGGCTGGAGAAATGAAGGTTGAATTGTCCCATAAAAGCGGTTGCTGGATAAATCCACTGTTGTGACAGTATTCATCAACTTATCAGAATCTGATAAGTTTCCAGATAGCGATTATTGCTCAAATCAATGATCACCAGGCAGTTCAAGGCCGTAAAAAATTCATCCAGGATAGGACCAGAGAGCCAATTCCGTGACAGGTTGAGTTCAGTGACATGGCTGAGGTTTACAATAAAAGGAGAGATGGTTCCAGCTAGCCCTTTCGACGGTAGCAATAGACTATTCAGCCTGTCACTATCGTCACATCCAACTCCTTCCCAGCTGCAGCAATCAACAGAAAGAGACCAATTCGAAGGATATGGAGTACTGATGCTCAGATTGAATAATGATAAAGAGTCTCGATCAAGTAAGTTACATGAGCCACGGCAGGTATATACAGAGCAAGAAAGAGCTACGACTACTACAATTAACAGCATATCCAAGAAACGCCAATTGGACGAAGAAGAAGAAGAAGAAGAAGAAGAAGAATGGAATGGAGTCAAGAGCATGGCTGAAATAAGTTGATTATATGTGCTACTCTTGGCAAGTTTTTTTGTCGTTGTGAGTACAAAAAACAATAATGTACCTTCTTATTTCCAGAAATCAAAGGATGTAATGAAAACCTTAATTCTTCGGAAGGGTTTACTTTGAGAGAGTGATTGATTGGACTTATTAGTTATTAAGCTCAAAATAGTTGAATTCCAAACCAAATGACCTTGGTTTTCATATGCCACAATTTTTATTTTTCCTTCTCTTAGTCAACGAAATTTCACCAGCTTCTTCAATTTAAGTAGTCAATTTGGCATATTTCATAATTTACTTTTCTTATTTTTAACACTTCGGAGAGCATTCGAAACTTGATTAGTTTATTTGATGTGTACCCTAAAGTTATAATCAGTGAATAAACAAACGAACTGCTTGCGAACAACTTAAAATTTCAAAGAGAATACATTTTAAAAAACAACTTATTTTTTATTTCTTAAATTGCAAGATTTAAAACAAGTGAATTCCATTGAAAGAGAAAATGTGACAATCCATTTGGTTTATTCCTTTATCTCAAAGTCTATAACAAAATTCTATTAGCTGGTCTAATGACATTGAATTTATTTTCGTTATGTGCACTCACAATAATTTTAAATGTATCACTACAACAAAAACAGCCTA
>CAIGRT010203639.1:0-17584 GCA_903798405.1 Fraxinus platypoda | reverse complement strand
CTACGCAGTAGATTATGCTCGAATCCATTAAGAATATCACAAAGTTCAGATTTACAGAATGTAAGATTTCTTCAAGTTCTCTCTAGCCTCTAACGAATACAGATTTCCTCTCAATAGTATATACAAGATACACTCAACGATATCACTAAGATATTACAGATCACACTAAGGATCACACGAACCAATTACAGAGGAAACCACAGAAGAGAGAAGATGAAGAGAGAATAACCCTAGACGAAAGAACGAATCAATCCACAATAGAAGAGTCCAGAACACGGTTTAAAGCAACCCTCCAACTCCTCCATCCAACGGTCTAGAATGTCACTCGTAAAGGGCCAAAATTACACCAACTTAAAAACAGCAAATCGGTCGGCCAAAACAAAACACTCAAGCCCAAGTATTATAATAGAACATGCCCAACAAACTTAGAGAGGCCCAAAGGATAAGAATAGTGAGGCAGCCCATATCCAACAAATATCGAATGAAAAATGGGAATAAATTGCAATGTTAAATTGGAGGTACGTAGGTTTGCTGTCAATTTAGTCCAGATGTTACTTTCTCTTCTGGGTTCTCATTTGATAAGATTGAGAACAAAGTTCATTAGACATATATTCCCACGAGGACCGTGTTATTAAGTACCGAAATTAACAATCATAAATTTATTTTAACTAATTGAAAATAGAGTATTTTCTAATTAAATTAATGATTGAAGTATGCTAAATTAAACAATCTACGTTGTGTGTTGGACATTTTGATTTTTAACTTTAATTCAATGAATAAAAGTGTTTGGGCTCACGATTTCACTTAATTTACCCCCTTAAATCTCACTTCTCAAGTTCAATTCCAAAGTTTGTATTCATTGAATTCACTAATTTAATTAATTTACCTCACTTGAGTTTAAATCAATCAAATCTAGCTCATTAACTCACTATATCTCCATGTGAATCTAAATAAGCCTTACTTATTCACATTAAATCACGTAGGAATTCAATTAAAGACCGCAAAACTAGTAAAGGTGTATTTCTACCTTCTACCAAATCGTCGGATTTTACTACGTGGTCTAGATTATTAACTCACATCTCGGTATGTTAAATCCACAAATTAGAAATATTGGCCAAATATTCCCATGCACTAATAGAAGAAGCAAAAGCAGTACTTTAATAAATTAAAAACGCAAAACTTGAGACTTGAAGTTAAAGTTAAAAATTATGTTACATTGTTCATCCCTACCAAAAGTTTAGCTATTCACCATAGAAGAAGAAAACAGTTTAAAGAAGTAAATACATTATCTGCTTTTAAAGGAAAATAGGACAACGATGAATATCTTGCATCGAAGAATTTGCCTTCTTTTATCATGTCTCAATTCTACATTTTTCTACTCCAAATGTGCTCTATGATATGGTATGAAAAATTCCATTTTCTTGACCTAATTTTGTCCTTTATATAGTCCTTAATTGCCTAGAAATTCGTGCCAAGAAGAATACTGAAAGTGCCGCTATTTACTAGTCCAAAAAATAAAATAAAATTTCTAAATTGGGGTCTTGAGGGCTGTTTGGGCATGGGAATGAGGCCTTAGTGGCCACCCGTTTAGCTTTGGCTGCCATACCTCAAACGTGCATAATTTTTTATCTCCACAACTTCAAATTGTGTTCCTTTTTTGTTGAATTCCAAATTTTGGGTGTGTTTGGTGGATATTATCGAGGAAATAATGTATTTCAAATAGTAATATGATGGGAAATATGTGGTTAAAAAGTAAAGAAAAGTTATTGATGTGATGGAAAATATTATTTTATTGGAAAATGTGTAGTTGAAAATGAGTTTTGAAAGAATGTGTGTCAAACAGGGGCTTAATTATTTTTTGAATGGTATATCATTTGTCCTGTGGAGATCTGTTTACCAAAAATTGTGCACTGATCTCCTTCCATGCTCTACATGTAGGTTCCTTCTGCATCTTTTGGACCTTTTATGCTCCGAATCATATTCTTTTGCACCATTCATCTTCAAATTTGAGTTTGAATTATAGACAATATTTACACTAATATGTGTGGAATACGTGCAAACAATCAATATTAAGCATATTTAAGAGCCTACATAAGCGTGTAAAACACACTTAGCAATGATTTTTATGAATTATGGGTTAATAGTTCGAGGCTAACAAATATGTACTTTGTGTTCGTGATTCTCTAGATCAAGTCTGTTCAAGAACTGAGTGGACAAATATGCCAAATTTGTGGGGACGAAGTGGAGATAACTATAGATGGGGAGCCCTTTGTTGCGTGCAACGAATGTGGTTTCCCGGTTTGCAGGACTTGCTATGAGTATGAGAGAAGAGAAGGATACCAGGCTTGTCCTCAGTGCAAAACCAGATACAAGCGCATCAAAGGCAAGTTTTTTAATATTACGTTTCATTCTAATGGTTGGTGTAAGCTAACTGCACGAGGTGAATAAGCACCTGATAGATGTATGTGAACTGCAGGTAGCCCTAGAGTCGAGGGTGATGAGGAAGAGGATGACATTGATGATTTGGAAGATGAGTTTGATTATGAGGATATTGAGGCTTTGGGCCTTACACAAAGTGCAGGGGTGATTCCCATTGTATGTGGTTGTCATGTTGGTTCATCTGGATCAGCCCCTGGCTCAAGACATGATTTGTATTCCCAGGGTCTTGAAATCCCTCTGTTGACATATGTTGAGGAGGTAATCAAGAGGGTTCTCTCTCTGCCCCTCCCCCTCTAAATAAACTTGTTATGCAACTTAGATTTTGAGTTCTTTGTCTTCTAACTACTTTCAGGACAATCAGATTTCTTCTGATCAACACGTTATCATAGTACCACCGTCTGCCAGTCATGGCAATGGGATTCATCCATCTCCTTCTGGGACTTCAGCGCCTTGTAAGTCATTTTGCTCCGTATAGCTTTCCTCATCCTAGATTAATTTTAACTTTGCATGCAAGGGAGATGAAATGTATACTTTTGATGTCCTAGTTCAATCAAGGCCTCTGGTTCCCGACAAAGATATTGCTCAATACGGATATGGAAGTGTTGCATGGAAGGATCGAATGGAGGAGTGGAAGAAGAGGCAAAGTGGAAAACTTCAGGTGGTCAAGCATCAAGGAGATAATGCTGGTGAAGACTTGGATGGGAATGAATTGGACGCAGACTTGCCTATGTAAGTGATTCGTGCACTCTGTGCAATTGCTTTATTATTGTTAACAATTTGAGGCATGATGTGCTTTGTTGCTCTCACTTCTGTTTTGTTTTCATATGGAAATCCCACTATAAATTTCTTAATTCTGAGACTGGAAATCAAGATCTGCAAGATGGATTATCTTGTTGCATTATCATTTATAGTATCTTGAAATGAATTGTATGCCATTCTTGTTTTTATTAACTGGAAATCTCTCAACAGGATGGATGAAGGAAGACAGCCGCTGTCGAGGAAATTGCCCATTGCTTCGAGCAAGATAAGCCCATACAGATTGATAATTATCCTCCGCCTTGTGGTTCTTGGCTTCTTTTTCCACTATAGGGTTCTCCATCCAGTTCATGACGCATTTGTCTTGTGGCTGACATCAGTTATTTGTGAAATATGGTTTGCTGTTTCGTGGATACTTGATCAGTTTCCAAAATGGTATCCAATTGAGCGAGAAACGTACCTTGATCGGTTGTCGCTTAGGTACATAAGCATTATAAACACAAAACTCAATTTTTCTTATTTCTCAAATATGTGAATGGTGATGAGCATGTTTGGCTAAGCTTAGAAGCAAGTTAAGCAAACCTGTAGTAGATTTTTGTTTCAGATCGTGTTTTGATTAGTTACTTCTTTCCTACTTAAGTAAAAATTAACTGTAACACAAGGGACTAATTTAAAAACAGATAACTTGCTTATTTCTAATTTTAACTAGTCTAAACGAACTTATTTACTTATACATGTCTTAAGCTTAGCAAAACATGTTCTATATGAACTCAAACCGGCAGATCTAGGAGCTAAGTTTAAATAGTTTACTTACAAGTGAATAGTGTTAAACTAAGTAAAGAAAATAAGTTACTTATCCTAGAAGGAATGTAAAGAGTTATTTTCAAATTAATAATCTTTTTTACTTATAAAAAATAATTTACCTAAACATTTTTTTGAACAAAAATTTACTTAGAAGTAACTTTGAATTATTCTTAAGCATTGTCAAACATCCTCAAGGATGTGAAATATGATTGATTTGTCTTGGTTCTTTGATGACACCATTGCTTTTCCTTTTTAGGTACGAGAAAGAAGGAAGGCCATCGGAGTTAGCTGACATAGACGTTTTTGTCAGCACAGTTGATCCCATGAAAGAACCTCCATTGATTACTGCAAACACGGTTCTTTCCATCCTTGCAGTGGATTATCCGGTTGAAAAAGTTGCGTGCTATGTGTCAGATGATGGTGCAGCCATGCTTACTTTTGAAGCACTTTCGGAGACATCTGAATTTGCTCGGAAATGGGTTCCCTTCTGCAAGAAGTTCGATATCGAACCACGGGCACCAGAATGGTATTTTTCTGAGAAGATGGACTATCTGAAAAACAAAGTCCATACAGCATTTGTGAGGGAAAGGCGTGCAATGAAGGTCTGCCACTTGTATATTTCTCCTGTTTTATGAATGAAATACACATACGCACACAATGAAAGAAAAATACATACATAGCTTTCTGTGAGTGTGTGAGAGAGAGATTATGAGCATATTTGGCTAAGCTTAAGTTACTTTTAGTAAATAAGTAAGTTTTAAAATAAATAACTCTTTTGTTGGTCGAAGTTGGAAATAAGCAACTTATTTTGTGAGTAAGATAAGAGTTACTTTCAAATTAAGGAACTTTTTTTTATTTGAATGTAAGTAAAAGTAAGTTACCAAACATGTTTGGAAACAAGAAGTTACTTTTCTCAAACTGCCAAACCTGTTCTATATGAACTTAACTCCCTAATCAACTGGGGTTGAATACCCAATTTTTCATGGTGTTATTTGTTTGCTCCGATACAGAGAGAATATGAAGAGTTCAAAGTTAGGATCAATCGTCTGGTGGCGACGGCACAAAAGGTTCCTGAGGAAGGTTGGACGATGCAGGACGGAACACCTTGGCCAGGAAACAATGTTCGTGACCATCCTGGAATGATCCAGGTGAGAAATGCCGTTCTCATGAATAATGCCTCTGCCATTATTGGACATATTTTTTCAATATCCAATTATAGTGCATCTATAAAGATTTTCCATATCAGGAGTTGAGTAGGATTGTTTTGAATGTTTTAATATTGAGATTCTAGAAACAATTTCAGAATCGTGTATCCTACAAGTGCATGCTTGATCACATTATTGGATAGGATTGGACTAGATTAAGCTTATTTTTCTTCATTAATGCCATCCAGTACTATCCTATCCTCCCCATCTAATGTGCCTCAAGAAAAAGAAAAAGAAATATATATAATATAATATCAAAGTAACAAAGGTGTTTGTCATACTATCTATGATGTTAGGCTTGAAAACGAACGAGAATATTATTGTAGAGTTAAACAATTTCAAAGGACTCGATAAAAGTAGGGTCTATTTAAGGATTTGGATCAATGTTTTTCATTTAGAAATTAGGATTGTAGGTTTGTTAGGTTCAAACCGGATTTTGACTACAACTATATGTATTACAAAAATGCAACAACTTGGCTGTTGCTGTTTTCTTTCGTTTTTTCATTTTAAGCCCCTGTTTGTTCACCATTTTTCCTTCATTTTTAGACAAAAAATAGCCGTTAGTGGGTACCTTTCTCCATGACAGGTTTGACTTTCTTCTCACAATAGTTATGGGGGGTGTGCCCAACGGTCCATTTCTTCATTTTCATTTTTGACACAATTTGGCTGAAACAGGCTGTAAATATTTGTCCATGTGAATACAGAGACTTATTATGTCCAATAGCAAGTATACACAGCAGCTGTGGTATAGATAATTTTGGTTTCATGTTTAATTTGTTCATTTTATGGTTGTATTTGTTTAAATTTTCTTACATGGTACAGGTATTCCTTGGTCATGATGGTGTTCATGATGTTGAAGGAAATGAATTGCCTCGTCTGGTTTATGTTTCCCGTGAAAAAAGACCTGGTTTTGATCACCACAAAAAGGCTGGAGCCATGAATGCACTGGTAAAACTGAGTACCAGAATTCTTTCTAAATCCCCCACCCCACGAAAAAAAAACACATACACAAACACATCAGCAAATCCAGAAAAAATCAATGAAGTCCTAGGTTTCTTTGCTGTGAACTTTTAGGTGCGGGTTTCGGCCGTTCTATCAAATGCTCCTTTCCTTCTGAATGTTGACTGTGATCACTACGTAAATAACAGCAAGGCACTGAGGGAAGCTATGTGTTTTATGATGGATCCCACTTCAGGAAAGAGAGTCTGCTACGTGCAATTTCCTCAAAGATTCGACGGGATTGATCGTCATGATAGATACTCAAATCGAAATGTTGTGTTCTTTGATGTATGTATATTTCTCTTGTTGCATTGGCTAGATTTGCTTTTCTAACTGTCATGCAGAAGCTTACTTTAGCTATTTTTAACAGATCAATATGAAGGGTTTGGATGGTTTACAAGGACCAATCTATGTTGGAACAGGGTGCATCTTTAGACGGCAAGCTCTTTATGGATATGATGCTCCTGTCAAGAAGAAGCCGCCTAGCAAGACCTGTAACTGCTGGCCAAAGTGGTGCTGTTCATGTTGTGGGTCTAGAAAGACCAAGAAAGGAAAAACAAAGAAAGATGAGAAGAAAAAACTAAAGCACAGAGAAGCATCAAAGCAGATATATGCACTCGAAACCATTGAAGAAGGAATTGAAGGTAAAATATTTATTTTAGTAAAACTAAATAAATAAATAATAATAAAATTAGAAGAAAACAACGGCCAGATAGATCTACAGAACTAAAAGTATATAACCTTTCCCTTGCAGAGACAAACTCTGAAAACCCATCTCGTGTCCCCCAAGAAAAACTCGAGAAGAGGTTCGGCCAATCACCTGCATTCGTGGCATCGACTCTACAAGACAATGGTGGTGTTCCTAAGGACGCTAGCTCCGCAACATTTCTGAAAGAGGCCATTCATGTCATCAGCTGTGGTTATGATGATAAGAGTGAATGGGGAAAGGAGGTAAGTTGTTTGGCACATGTTTGGTACACAATGCTGAAGATGCAGAGGATTGGATATTATTATAAACGAGTTTTTATCTTCTTTTTCTTTCTTAATATTGTTCAATACTATCCAATCTTTTGAATCTTATCAAGCAAGCCACGAGTGTTTAAATTCTCAGCACCATAATATATCTGTTACCTTGTGACCTTCCTGAGTATCAAATGCTGGATCAGGTTGGATGGATATATGGCTCTGTTACAGAAGATATCTTGACGGGATTCAAGATGCATTGCCATGGCTGGCGGTCAGTGTACTGCATCCCTAAAAGGCCGGCATTCAAAGGTTCGGCTCCCATCAACCTCTCGGATCGGCTTCACCAGGTTCTTAGATGGGCTCTTGGATCAGTCGAGATATTTTTTAGCAAACACTGTCCCATCTGGTACGGATATGGAGGTGGATTGAAGTCGTTGGAAAGGTTTTCCTATATAAATTCAGTCGTATATCCGTGGACTTCTATTCCTTTGATTGTATACTGTACATTGCCAGCCATCTGCCTTCTTACCGGGAAATTTATTGTACCCGAGGTACTCGTTGCATCTTTGTACGATTATAGGAAATATTTGCAGATACTCACATTGAGATTAGCTATGTTTTGTAAAATTGTACATATACGTACATGATTTAGCTAACTTATAATCCAATTTGCAGATAAGTAATTATGCCAGTATAATATTCATTGCCCTATTCATCTCCATTGCTGCAACGGGTATCCTTGAGATGCAATGGGGTGGTGTTGGAATCGATGACTGGTGGAGAAACGAACAGTTTTGGGTTATTGGAGGAGTTTCCTCGCATCTTTTTGCTCTCTTCCAAGGATTACTCAAGGTTTTGGCTGGTGTCAACACAAATTTCACAGTCACCTCAAAAGGAGGAGACGATGGAGAATTTTCCGAGCTCTATATCTTCAAATGGACATCGTTGTTAATTCCACCTACAACATTGTTGATCATAAATATTGTTGGGGTTGTCGTGGGAGTTGCAGATGCCATCAATAATGGTTATGATTCTTGGGGTCCATTGTTCGGTAAACTTTTATTTGCCTTGTGGGTTATTCTTCACCTCTATCCTTTCCTCAAGGGATTGATCGGGAAACAAGAGAAAATTCCCACAGTAATTATAATCTGGTCGATTCTGCTGGCTTCAATATTGACCTTGTTGTGGGTACGAATCAACCCGTTTGTTTCACGAGATGGACCAATACTGGAAATCTGTGGACTTAACTGCGACGACTGAGATACGTTTTGGGCAGCTTACGGACAGTTTTGCACGACCGGATATACTGAAGGTTGTTTGAGATATGTATAGATATGAAGAGGTGGAAACTTAACTCATGCATAATTTTTGAAATGGCTTGATCGATTCTTTGATAAATACGCTTGTGGTGTCTTGTATCATTATTCCCCATTAAAAGGGTTTTTCAATGCAATTGGCAAAAACTACGTAACTGTTCAGTATTTTCTTGTTCTGCGTGATTGCTCAACTGTAGTGTGACTTGGTTTGTCCCACGAGCTCGCCTCTTGGTGCGATGAGCTGCTCGTGGCTCGTCAATAGTTCTTTTTGTAGTAAACGAAGATGATACTGGATTAATCATATACCAAATCGTTGGAGAAAATAAGAGATTATAGTCAGTAGCCACAATATGAAGTAATTAATCACAAAAATAAAATAATTTGTAGAGAATGAAGTTTTTATTATAAAATGGAGAAATAATACAAAGATTTATGTTTACAATGTTTTTAACTTTTATTAAATTATAATGAAGAGTCAACTATAGATAGAGAACAAATAAGAAATGTCCAAGCTTCAATAGTAGAGTTGTGGTTGAAGTAAAATGCAAAAACAGAGTTTCAAAACAGAATAGGAAAAAAAACAAAAAAAAAAAGCATTACGATGGCCTCGGCGCCGAGGGCCGTCGTTGGGGCTCTTGTTCCCTGTGTTCAATATTACGCTGTCGGCGCATAGGCGCCCCGTCTCCATCCCAAATACCTTTCAAAGATGTTTTTCTTCATTATAAAACTTTTTTCAAGTCCAACACGAATTCTAATTCCTAATTAGGGGCTTCCAAGTAGAATTTCAACTAGAATTCGTCAAGTAAATTTGAATAGGATTTCACATGTAGCTTTCCAAATAGAATTCTTCTTAATGCGTACTTTAATTAGAATTCTCAAATATATTTTACAACGAATTCGGGTCACACTCAAATTCTAACAATCTCCACCTTGACACGAATTCCATTGTAATAAACAAAATTTCAAAAGAAAGATTCCGTATCTGGAGACAAATTCCACTGCAAGGAATAAATTTGAACTTTTCAATGAAAGATATAAACGAACCTCTCCATAAAAATTTTCTATTGGAAATATTATCCATCTCTGCTATCCCAACTAAGGGCAAAAGTGATCTAATGACCACCAAACAAGCCTGAAACAACCATGTGACAGAATCACAATCGAATGCATCAAAAGAAGAATCTTGGTTAGAATAACACCCTTAACCGCATTCAAACCATCAACTAAATCAGCAGAATCGTACATATGTGAAGTCTTATGACAAAAAATGGGTCTATTACTAGCAACTGAATACAATGACACCACCGATGATGGTGGCGAGGCGAATTTACCCATAACTTCTAAATTCAATTGAGATGTATTCCTTAAAGAAGACCCCAAATTAGACTCCAACGGTACATAATCCAACTCTAAATCCACATGCATTCTAAAAATATGTTGATTGCTCAAAGATTCCGTATAACACTGTAAGATATAGAAATGGGATTTTCTATGTCCGTTTAACAAAACATGGGCTCATTTACTAATCTTCTGAACTCTACCTTCAACAGTATACTTGTACCCTTTTAAATCAAGAGTGCTCAATGAGATAAAATTTATCTTTGGATCTGGAATGTGTCTCACTGCATCAAATATTGTAACCGTCTTATCAAACATCTTTATTCTGACCTGCCATACTAGCTATCCGACAATGTATATTATTACCGATCATCACAACACTTTTTTTAATTTCTTCATATGTTGAAAACAAATCCCGATTAGAAGTCATATGAAAAGTGAAAACTGTATGAAAAATTTCAGCCTTGTCAAGTTTGGAATTGTAGTCAGACATAAGTAAAAGCTATCTATCACTGTTAGGATTTTCTGCAATACTTGCTTCATTGAAATTTCTTATTATTGATTTGCAGTCAATTTTGATTTATTCTACAACTTATAACAATAGTTTATCAAGTGTCCCTCTTTTTATAATAATTACAAATTTTGAAGTTAGATTTTGACTTGTCCCTTGAATGACCACCATTAACAATGAGGCAATTTTCATGACCCTCATATGTAACAAAATGTTTCATCTTCTCCTTTGAATGTAGAACATTATAAACTTCTTCGATGGTGAAAGTATCAGGACTATATAAAATCATGTCTCTAAAAAAAATGTATGAAGTTAGCAATGAACACAATAAAATCACTCACAAATCCTCTTCGTCATATTTGATCTCCAAGGTCTTCAAATCAATGACGATTTCCTTAAAAGCAGTTAGGTGATCCTCAAGAAATGTATCTTCTGTCATATAATGAGAATATAGACGTCGCTTCAGATGCATTTCTCTAGTAAAACTCTTCGTCATGCATAATTGCTCCAATTTTAACCATAATACAGCTATTGATTTCTCCATCTGAAGAATATTATTTGAAAGATGAATATGTATTTGAGATATGGCATTTCAATCCTTATGTTGTTTCTCCTCCGGAGTCCAAATTGTGGGCATCTTGTCAAATTCCAACAATGTGTCGTTCAAATCCATTTGAGCGAGTACTGTTCGCATCTTTACCTGCCATAAAGAGAATCTTACGGTCTAATAATGGAATATCATATTTCATTTTTTCCGTTAAAAAAGATCAAGTTAAGTTGTTAACTCGATCAAAACTTCAATCTTTCCACGAGTTTCAAAACCAAAAGTCTGGTATTAGTTTGTTGTGAAATGAAAATGATATTGAATTAATCCAATAATTGTTGGAGAAAATACGAGATTATAGCTACAATATGAAGTAATTGATCACAAAAACACAAAAACAAAATAATTTATAGAGAATGGCAATTTTATTATAATATGGAGAAAGAATACAAAGATTTGTGTTTATAATGTTTCTAACTTCTACTAATTCATAATGAAGAGCCAACTATATATATGAAACAAATAGGGGACGTCCAAATCCTAATAGTAGAGTTGTAGTTGAAGTAGAATACAAAAGTGGGGTACAAAACCGAATAGGAGAAAAAAATAGCATTACGGGTGCTACGGTGTCGGCTCCCTGTGTTCAATATTATGCCTCGACGCCTAACTGTAGTGACCCTGGACCTAGGCATCCCACCTCTGTACCAAATACTTCTAAAGATGTTTTTCTTCATTCCAAAGTCTTCTTCAAGTTTTACACAAATTTCGACTCCCAATTGGGATTCTAAGTAGATCTTCAACTAGAATTCGTCAAGTAAAGTTGAATAAGATTCCACAATAACATTCAAAATAGAATTTTTCTTAATGTGCACTTTATTAGAGCTCTCAATTATCTTCAATAAAGAATTTGGGTCACACCCAATTCTAACACTTTTATTGAAAATATATTTTTCACTCATTATCATGAGTCGGCTGGGACGCAAGTCGACAAACTCGCAAGGTAGACAACTCGTGCGAGTTGTCGAGTGGCTTGTATGAGAAATTCCCTGCTTGATTCACTAGTCGGGTGATCGTCCCACGTAACACCTTTAGTGCTTAAGCATTAATTCATATGTTAGAGCGGGATCTTTCTCTTGACTGTGTTCACTTGTAAGTATTGTTGATCGAGAGAGAGAGAGAGAGAGCGATTTAGCTAACTTGAAAGATCCTATTTTCTCCTCTTTTCTTTTGCCTATTTCATCAGCTGTAATCTATCTGTCGAACTCTCTCCACCACAATAGTGTCGTCCATTGGATAGTTTGGTTGGTGCTTGACTATTTTCTTCATCAGTTGCCCCATCTGCGTCAAAATTTAGACCCCCATTCTTCAATCATCTTCTTGGGAAACCTGAAGGTGTTCAACGTGCAACATCGGGGTTAATCAACGGGTTTTTTAAACACTACAAGTATAAGTTTCGATAATTTTGTATTTTCACGTTTTAGATACAATATTATAATTAATTACATCGTGTTTCATTATTTTCAAATGTTACACTAAGATCATTCAGTTAAAAGTATTAACATAAAATTTTACATGATGTTAAATGTGAACGTGTCACTAGAAAACAATATCTATTACGTCAAGTCAACAAAATTGAAGATTTGACAATTGGGAATTAAAAATGCTCAAATGAAAAAAAAATAAAAATAAAAAATTCAACCTTAATTATGGTTAGTTTTTCAACCATAAATCGTATGATAAAAATTACACGTTTTTTTATTGAATTTTTTTTTTTTAATTTGGAGAAATAAATAAGGTCGTTTGGTTATGCATTAGAACTTAAAGGGCCATGTAGGATTTTACCTTGATGTTTATAATAAAGTGATTAACAGTGCAAGCAATCGTCAGAAATTTGAGTGATTATTATCGTAAGAAAATAACTTTAATAATCGCTGGTGTAATTGTTCAAAAGTTTAGCAACCATTAGCGTAATTAACCCCATTTGTTGGTGTATTTAGAAAGCTCGAATATTTCTTTCAATATTTTGTGTTTTTGGCATGAGACAATCTTATAATACTAATTCAAGATTGTTGCTATAGTAAATATAAAACGTGAATATACACTATTTAGGGCTCAAATTGAATCCCCACGAAATTTCTCATAAGAAATCATTCCATTTGTTCATTCCTTTATATATTCATTTATCTCCCTTGCTCTACTAACCAAACAATGGAACAACCTAAGCTCGTGAATTCATTATTAACTGTTTGAAAATGAACTCAAAATACTTATATGCCATAACGAATATTAACGTGTGTTGACCAAAAAATTACGATCAACAAATTTCTCACCTAATTAGGATTTTCTCCTCCTAATCTCACTATATCTGATGCTCAGTAGGAAGCAAGAAGTTGATGGTAGGTTCACTTCAGGTGAATTTGTCACGAGTAGATGAGAGCTTCTACAGATGGAGGATGCGGTTACAGGTTTCATTTGTTGCGAGCACTTGGGCTGGGCGATGACCGGTTAGGTGTGAGGGGAGCACTGGTCGCAATTTTAGGGCTTGGGGCTCAACTTTAGGATTTTGAGTTAGGCAATTTGGTGTTTATGGCTCGACTTTATATTTGGAGTGGCGATTTACAGCTTCTTGGAGCCGATTTTCGGTTGTTTGCCGTCAAATTTCAGCCTCCGCCTCCCAATTTCTCGATGACGACATGTTTGAGTTTTCAATTTGTGGGAAATAAGGTGGGTGGTTTGTTTAGGGTCGCATTCCTTGTTGGTTTTTTTAAATTTTTTTTTTTTTTTTTTGTTAAATACGCGTTTTCAAAATCGGGCACTATTAAAAAAAAACCACATCACTAGCACATTTCCTACTTGGCGTGAATCACTTACACAAACATTCCACGTCATGTATTCCATCCACCACATCATCAAGTCCATCAAATTTTTTAATAGAAGTTTGTTTGGTGATGGATGAGATTGTAGTTTCTAAAGTTCGGTGACTAACAACATAGTTTTTTAAGTTTAGTGACCTAATGTGAACTTTAGGTAAATTTCAGTGATTGTTGGAATAATTAACCCTCAATATCAAGATAAATAAAATACAAATTAAGAGGAGTGTTCGGCCTAGGTCGGGCGTCGGGTGAGTCAGTTCAAATATTTTAATGCTCGGAACCACCCATTATACTTCAAATATTTCATAAATGGAAAATTTCAAATCCTTGTAATTACTAGAACTAAATCCAAACCTGAACTGACGGTTCTAATTCGGGTTCGGTTCTATCCACAACATATTTTTATGTATATTTAATAAATATTTTCATATAGGTCCTTGCAATATATACACCTAATACTAAGTATGGGAGTCAGGTGGATTGAGTATTTGATACTCGGAAACACCCATTATATTAGGGTATTTCGTAAATGAAATCATTCGGGTCCGTTTTGAATTTGGTTATACCCGTAATATTCTTTTTATACACACTTAATAAATATTTTCATATAGGCACTTTCGATATGTATACCTAACACTCTACTACTCAACAATATTTATGTAAGGGAAAAAATCTAGCTACATGACTTAAAATGGAGGAGACTAAAAACCATGAAAGGTGAGAAAATTAAAACATCTAAAATTTTTCTTAATAAATCTTATTCGATCCATAAATGAGGTGTGCTAGAGCCTATAATTTAATTATGGACCCTGCCCACATTCTTCTACTTTTAAAACAAGCTGATATAACAAAATACTAATTAAATACATAATTATATATTACCAAGAAATTGTTGTACACGTATTAAACTCGCTCTTTTTGAGTAAAAAAAAATATATATATTTCAAAAAAGAACTACGAACTCGAAATAACCACACACAAAAAAAGCTCATCCCAGCTATTAATATATCAAGTTCAAGTACTACCCGTCATAAAAAAACTTAAAAAATCACTTAAATTTGTAAATAATGCAAAAAAAAAAAAAAANCACAACCCTAACTTAAACTTTTAGATTCATAGAAAGCCCAAATTGCAAATACTAACGTGTACTAACATCTGAAATGCAACAATATGATGTGAGGCAAGAGATAAAAAAGTAGAAGCCATTGATTTCTTAGGGTTAGAGTCGTTTTAAACAAATTACTTCCAAAATTAGAGTTTTTTAAGTTTTGTATTTTTTTTACCCAGCCTATAAATTGTAAAAAATAAAAAATTATATAAAATCGGTTATATTCGGTTACCCATGGTTTTGATTTAGGAACCAAGAATCGATTTTGGTTTCATTTTATAATTTATTTTCAAAACAGATCAGAACATCCAGCTTGGGAGGTTCGATTTTGGTAAAAATGCCCAGACCTATCCAACATGGTACTACTCGATAATATTTATGCAATAGAGAAAATTCAGTTAAGAAATCTTCAAGAAACAAAATAGTGAAGATTAAATATCACAGAAAGAGAAGAAAATTAAAATATCAAAAATGAAATTAGGGTTCGTGAAGAAATTATTTTTAATTAATGAACCTTATTTCGATCTATAAGTGAGGTATGCCAAGCCTACAATTTAATTATAGACAATGCTTACTCTTAAAATGACCTGACATAAAAAAATTACTAATTAGATACATAATTATATAGTATCAAAAAATTGTAGTCCACATATTGAATTCGCTCATTTTGAATAATAATGATAGAATAATACCTCAAAAGATAATCACGAACTGAAGATAACAAAAAAGGTAAACCACAGTCCAAGCTATGATATATCAAGTTCGATTGGCATGCGTTATCAAGTTTTTTAAACAATTAAGAAAGTAAAAAGCTCGAGTTGCAAAGAATGAACGTTTCGATTCAACTTGCATAACAACCTAGCTAAAAAAATTTTATTCATAGAAAGTCCAAATTGCAAAGATTAACATCTACTAACCTTTGAAATGCAACAATTTGATGTGATGCGAGAGGTAAAAACAACATGAGACAATTTTGATTTCTTAAGGTTAGAGTTTAGAGTTTTAGATAAATTACTATTCAAATTAGAGTTTGTATAGGTTTTATATTTTTTTTTCCGACCTATAAATTGTAAATAATAAATTATATGAAACATTGATTCTATTCGGATACCCAGAAACCCAGAATTCTGATTAAGGAACCAAGATCTGATGAGGACCCAGCCGATTCTCAATTCTCGATTCCAGTTTCTAATTTATTTTTTTTAAATAGGATCGGAACGATCGATTTCGATTCGGAAGGTTCGATTTCAATTAAAATGTCCAATCCTAGCTTGACCTAAAGTCCAACTATTGAAAAACAAGGAGCACATATTCACCATGTTCTAAGACGGGGATCACGTGTGAAAGTGAAAGAAGATGTTTACACTTTACATAATGTAGACATAGCCATTTTCATTGCTCGATGGTGAACTTCTCATGACCATACCCTAAATTCAGACAATCCAATATTATATCATCTACTTTTCCATTAAAATTAAACTGCCAAAGATTTCTTCAGCATAATTGCTTATCTTCGAATAGAATGGTTTAGCTTCAGGCCTAAACTTGTGGCTCGCAACTTCTGCGTGGTCGATGCTCTCACCTCACTTCCTCTATCGCACGAGCTTATATATTTTGTATACTCTTTGTTTCTTTTGTCTTGAAGAAGATTTATCAAATCCCGACAAAACTCCACACCAAATCTTCTACGGTTTATTTTAATTGGCTAGTAATTACTAATTTTAGTTCATTAGCTCTTATGATGGTCCAGAGTCTCGCGTTTAATTTTAATTATATGTTTTATACAATGATCCTATTATTAACTTGGTTGGTATTTTAGGGATACTATAGAGCATCTCCAATAAAAAAGAATCTTATACATAATAAAGAGCATATTTAAACTTAAAGAAAGTAAAATTTTGAGACTCCAACAATACTCTTCTTCATTTTACTTTTTTTCAAGTAAACATTTATTGTTTTTCCCTTATCTTTTATTTATCCCATGTTTAATAAGAATTAAAATCAAGGTTTTAATTTTTGTTGTGGTTGGAGTGGGTGGTCATGTGGTGTTTATATCTGACTAAGTACTTGTCTGGTGAAAATTAAAATTCAGATTTTAATTTAAGTCAAAGTCAACAATTAATTTTAACAATACATTTCATCAACTTTTATTAAAATCTACTAAAAATCTGATTTTAATCTTCACCAAATAGGGGTTTAATAAACTTTTTTTTTTTTTACAACCAAGTGAGGTGCATTGCAATTCATACAACGTATTGAATATAAAATGTGTAGAGAGCTAAGCTTGTTCTCTATTTTACAAGAACAATGTCATCAATCTAGACTCACGACGATCATGAATTGAGATGGTATTCATTAATATCAGTTCTGTTGCCTTGCCAAAAGGCAAGGCAAAGCCATGCACATGCAAGGCCTGCTGTGCGTGCGCATATATGTTGTCAGTCGCAATTGCAGCTGACAACATTAATTTTGTTTTTTTATTTTTTTTGCCTTGCCGCCATGCACATGCAAGGCCTGCTGGCAGGCCTTGCGTGTGCATATATACATTAATTTTTTTTCTTTTTTGTCTTTTTTCTAGTTCTTTACCTATATAACATGGGTTTCGTTTCACACTTCATATACATTTCACAGTTATGTTAAAAAAGAAACTACGTTGATAAATTTTCTTCAAAATTAATTCAAACTACGTCAAATGAGTACAACAATAAGTGGTTTAATGGTCGTC